>JAADYG010000260.1:0-40109 GCA_023338115.1 Phytopythium boreale
CCCCCCCCCCCCCCCCCCCCCCCCCCCCCCCGTGCCGATCTGGGGTCTGGCGGCGCTTAAGTGGACCGACTAGCCTTCGCCCTTTATACCTCATTATTTGGCCGCTCGTGTTGATGTAATTCTAGCATTCATACCATTCACGAAGAGGTACAGTACCTGTCGATGCAACATCACGCGAGCACAGGGACGATAATTGTGGAACATCGGCCTTGATGCATGACTCGTCGACATGAGTAGCATTGACGCCCGCTGCATGAAACTACAGTACTGTGCAAATAGCAGCGTCTGACATGCCACCCCGCTCCCGTTTTTACCGTGCTCCGTGCGGATATCATTGACGAGCAGCAGCAGCAATAGAGATCGAACCGATTCGTTATCCAAAGCCCAACGAATCGGACTACAGTAAATGCATTTACCATTGTAGACACGCACTAGCATGCACACATGCCCTTGGTATCGGACGCAAGTCACTGGAACACTTGACGGTACTGCCCCGGCGGCGGCATGAGATCGACGTCTTCAGCTTCAGGCACAGCCACGTCGATGACATGACGAACCACGACGAGCGGCGTGTCTTCGTTGATGCACGCCATGCACGCCTGGACGAACGGGTGCATCTCCATATGGCCCATGCGGATGCTGAGCTGGTCGGTTTGGCTGGGGGAGCTCACCACGAGCATGGAGCCATTTGCACCATCGCAGAGCTCGCCCAGGAACGCCATTGTATCCCGAACGAAGCCGTCGACAGTGAGATCGCCGGGGGACTCGGTCAGCCAGTACGCCACAGGCAGCTCGACGGGTTCTGGGTTGGCGTTGGCGTAATGGATGAAGTACTCTAGGGCGTCGCGATGCCAGCTCAGATGAAGCCCTCTCAGCTTGGAGGGGAGGACGCCTCGGCCTTGGGTCGCTGGTGGCGGAAGGCGAGGCATAGGAGATGACTGAATGCGCTGCAAATGTCAAATTGCGGACTGACTGGTCGCGGAGAGCTCCCCCGAACATTCCTGCCCTAACGTCTAGCATAGATGACGGTACAGAGCCGCACATACACGTCATTTTTGTTGCGTTTATCCTTCTCGTAACATAAAGGTTGCTCTGATCGAGGAATTCTCGTCCACCGCGCAATTGCGCATGAGCGTGGCGTGGAGAACACAACGTTCGATGTCTCGATGCGCCGTCTGATCGATTTACAGAAATCTGGCTTCAACTGATGTCTTACATGCTTGAAAGGGACTTTCCGCTGTTAGGATTGCGCTCGGCAGTCCTCCCGGCATGGCGTTCACGCCTGACTTGGTGGCGCGTGGCTCCGGGGAGCGCGGCGCGGCGGGGCGTGTGCCCCATGCAAATGGAGGCTTTTGATTGGGCGAAGGCGATATGTACCGAACTCTGATTGGCTAAAAAGGTGATGTACTGAAATGTGATTGGCCAGTTTAGACTGCAACCAGTTACAGCCAGTCGGGGCGCATGCGCATGCTTTGACGCGCTGTAATTCATCATGGGGACATCGTAGGGAGAAAGTAAGACTACCTTCGTGATCTGTAGGTTCTTAGGAGGCGAACGAGTGTGCACCAGGTTGCATCACATAATTCTAACTCACTTTCGGATTATCCGCCAACTACCCACTCGCCCCACTCCAGTGTACGCCTATTACAAGATCCGCCGTCTGATCGATTTGCAGAACTCTGGCGGCAACTGATGTCGTACATGCTTGAAAAGGACTCTCCGCCACTGAGCAACGGCAGGTGCGTCGTGTTCCTCGGTGCCACCATAGCACGCGGGACTCGAACTGTTGGATTTTCATACTGTAACCTTACAACTCCGAGCCTTAAGGTTGTCCAGCGCACGATGACCGGTAATCCCCATTACATAAATATTGATACCTCCATGTTGGTAAAATACCTCGAGAGTTTCCCATTTGTGCCTCACCGAACTTGCTTCTAATTGTATCCCCATCTGCTGCATTGCTGCAAGTCGCGCTTTGCGACCAGCTAATCCACTGTCAGATATCCACAGGATACATTCCCGCGGACAGAACGAGGTGTTCACGATGAAGCACAACAAGCTGCCGTTATTTTTTACCGAGCACAGTCATACACTATCGTACGGGGCCCAATACCGGTACTGACTTGGGGGCACTCCCTGCCACCGCATGAAATCTCGTCGGACCATCGGAGGTCACGCCAATTTCAGTGTAGACTAAGACTGATCACCGTTGGGTCGACGAGAAGTCGCGTTGTACTTCGCTGGCGATCGATTTCCTGGCGCCCATCGTCAGCGGAATGTGGTTTATCGTGATTACATTTGTCGAAAATGAACTGTCGCCCCGTTGATGACGCCAGGAGGCCGATGTCCGGTACCTTTGAGCCTATTCGTGCGAGTGTCCACCACTTCGCCACGAAGCCTACCTTTACATTTGAGTTGTTTGTTGCCAGTATGTGCGATCTATCTTCTCGGACGAGTTGCACGACACATATTTGGTGCTCAGTTTGATTGAGACGTTCAGGACCGACATGCCAGAGAGCATGGCGGGGAAGGTTACCCCACTGTCGTGCTTTGTGCGCACCTCACGAGCTTGTTTAACATGATGGGCAGCATGCTGTCGAAGGATAACTCGCGGTGGATTCGTACGTGAAACTGGTGAGAATCAGCAACCGACCCATCGAGGTGCACAATTTTCAAGTTGGGTTCGCATTCGCAATTGCTGACATCATCACGAGTGAGTCTCTGCAATCTGCTGGACTGGACAGAAAGGAGACTCCACAATCAGTCGACTAACATAGCAGTATCCGAGCTCTGCAACGGCATGCCAGCATGTCGCCTAGGCCTAGGCCCCGCAGCTGCGCGCCGTGATGTATTCATCCATGGCCCAATTCGCGCGCCAGGGCTCTACATATCATCGTCCCAAGGACTGTCGGTGTCAAAAAGTAGGGGTCAATAACGTCACGACACAAGAGCCCAAACACCGAACCGTTCTGGGTCGTTGGAGATCTGTGAATAATAATAACATACCGCCGCTCGGCAGCTTGAATTGCTTCAACTTGCCCGTGTTCCTTGACTCCGCGAGAGTATGTTATGCTGTGTCGTTCGTATCAAATCGTAAGCAGGCACCGATGCGTTTATCGGGTCCATTCACGATCGAGAGGAGATCGCTGCACAAGCATATGATAACTTGGTGATGCGCGTTGGCGGAACAACCGACTGACTTCACGAAGAGCTTCCTGGTAGAGGCTCAAATTCTCGTTGCCCGGACGCGAGGGCCGACAAGTCGCCGGATTTGCTAGTCGGTGCCGTGGCGCGCGCCATTTCCATTTCCATCCGCGCGCTTGCCGTGAGACCCGTTCCGCCTTCGTCACCGCCCGATTTGCTTGGCGATGGCAGCATGAACTCCTTCGCGAGCTGCTTGGAGTCGGCGTATACTTCCGGCGCTATGCTAGAGCTTCGTTGTGGGTGTCGTGCGGCGCTGACACTGTCAAACGCTGGCGAGCGCCGTTCGTCGGTGTCCCCGATGTCGCGACGGCTCAAATCGTGCTCCTCTTGCAGTCGAGAGGTCGGGACAGTGACGATCTTGTCCACGATGACGGTGCGTCCGCTCCAGAGCCACGTCTCGCGCACTTTGACCGCCATGATCTCGGCGTCCGGCGCCGGAACGTTGCGCGAGAGCACCTGCCGGTCCTTGAGTCACCACTTGCCGCGCTTCGTGTCGACCTGGACGTGGCTAATGTACTCGCTCTCTAGCGAGCGACTTTGCGGTCGGTCGTGTGCTTCGTAGAAGGAGGCACCTCTTGTTGTAGTCGCCGCGACGCTGCTATTTACCCCGCTGTTGCGCCGTGGACTGGGATCCCTCGAGCTCGGCGACTGCTGCGGCTTGGCGACGCGAAACGAGCCGTCGAGGGGCTTCACCGGGGAGTCTTGGCGTGCCGGTCCATCCATCTGGCCGCTCAGACCACTGCCACCGACAATGCCATCGCCTCGCTGCCCATCCAGCTGCGCACGGAGCTGCTCGAGCTCGCGCCGCAGCGCCTGGATCTCGTCCCCCTTCTCCATCCGCGGCCGATTGTCAGGTGTGTGGCGGCGTCTCTTGGGGTCCTTCAAGGACAACCACTCTTGATGGAATGAATGTTTTTCGCAACGGAGCTCCCCGACCCTGTCAAAGGGCATGCAAACTTTTATATAAAACGTGAGAAGATCTCGTCGACAGAATTCTGATCGACAACGGAGAAGCCTGGCCGACACGTGAACATGCTGCCCATCGAAGCGCAGCCGTTGCTGGACGAAGAGATCGGCATCACAGCCGCTGCGGCGGACGCGCCGCCGCCCCCGTCCTCCTCGCCCCCTTCTTCGTCTGGTATGCGCAAGGGTAGCGGGAGGAAGCCATCGCGCACGGGCTCGTTCGCTCGGCGCGGCGACTGGGGCGACGGCCACTCGTACACGGATCTGCACTCGCTCGCGAAAGACACGGACGAGGCGACGCGCTCCGCGGCGGCGCCCACGAGGAACGCGCTCGGCACCATCAATGTGCGTTAGTCACCAATTGGGGACGGGTTAACCGTGGGTTATTGACCGCGGAGTGCGTCTGCTCTACAGGGCGTCTACGTGCCGTGCCTGCTGAACATCATCGGCGTGATCCTGTTCCTGCGGCTCGGCTGGGGCGTGGGTCAGGCGGGCGTGGAGGGCATGCTGTGGATCTTCTTCATGGCTGAAGCGCAGGCCGTCCTCACGGTGCTCTCGGCCAGCACCATCGCCAGCAACGGAGCCATGCAGGGCGGCGGCTCTTACTACCTGATTAGGTGAGTTGACGTGGCTGTAAATCACCGGTAGAAGGCGCTCTAATGAGTGCAAACGTGCGCGCCCAGTCGTTCGTTGGGACCCGAGTTCGGCGGCGCGGTCGGCCTCCTGTTCTACTTTCTCTATGCGGTCGGCGTGGCGATGTACCTGGTGGGATTCGCAGAGGAGGCGCAGCAGACGTGGTTCGCGGACGCGACGATCGGGAAGAAGGGCGCGGTGGTCGTGATTGCCACGCTGGCGCTCGTGGTCATCCTCATCATCGCGTTCATCGGCGCCCAGGCGTTTGCGCACGTCAACAAGTACCTCTTCATCCTGCAGTTCGCGTGCGTGGCCGTCGGCGCGCTCTTCATCTACGTGGGCAGTCCGCACGAACTCAAGAGCGGCGGGCAGTTCACCGGTCCACGCCTCGCCACGCTGAAGGAGAACACGCCGCCACATCTGACAAATGAGCTGCACGTCTGCGATGATATCGAGCCGTGCACAATCGCGGGTGTCTATGGTACGCTCAAAGTCGTGTGACTGGATGTATAATTGGTACCTAACGACTTTTTGCATGCTTGCGTGACGTTCGCAGCGATCGTGTTTCCTCTCGCGACGGGATTCATGGAAGGGCTCAACTTGTCTGGCGACCTGCAGAATCCAGGTTCGTAGGAGCGCTTGATGCTGCTGTTGATGGAGATGATTGGTGCACCTTTATGAAAGCCCAACGTGCCTTGCCTTACGATTTCAGGAAAGAGCATCCCGGTGGGCACGCTCGCCGCGGTCGGCACGTCGTGCGTCGTCTACATCACACTGATCTTCACGTTCGCCGCGTCGTTTACGGGGATGACGCTGCGGAACAACTTCTCCTTCTTCCAGGAAGCCTCCGACTACCCGATGGTGGTGATTGTTGGCGTGCTGGTGTCGTGCTTTTCCTCTGGACTTGGTGCGCTGTTTGGCGCATCGCGCATCCTGCAGGCTATCGCCAGAGACGACTTGTTTCCTCCGCTCAAGACCATGGCCCAGGGAACGACGGTCGGCGACGAGCCGCGCAACGCCGTGATCTTGACGGCTGTCATCACGCAGGTGTTCATTTGCTTCGGGGATCTGGACGTCATCGCGCCGATCTGCACGTCGTTCTTCTGCCTCGCGTACGCTGCGGTGAACTTGACGTGCTTCCTGCTGCAAGTGACGGGCGTCCCGAACTTCCGGCCGTCGTTTCGACACCACTCGTGGCATCTCGCGCTCAGCGGAGCCGTGCTCAACATTGGGGTGATGACCTACCTCAATGCCATGTATGCAGTGATCTCGCTGCTGATCCTCTGCTGCCTCTTCGTCTACCTGTACATTGCGGGATCGCCCAAGTCATGGGGCGACATCAGCCAAGCGCTGATTTACCACCAAGTGCGCAAGTATTTGCTGCGACTGGACACGCGCAAGGCCCACACCAAGTACTGGCGCCCGTCGATCCTGCTGCTGACAAACAGCATCGACTGCCCGGAAGCAAAGCTGTGCAACAACCTCAAGAAGGGTGGGCTCTACATCATCGGGTCGGTGATCCCTGGCCCATTCGATGCGCTCTCGCATCAACGGTGCGGCGACAAGTACAACGAGTGGCTCGGGCACATTTTCCAAACGAAGCTGAAGGCGATTCCAGAGGTGGGTGCTTTTTGGATGTCGACTGACGTTGCGGCTCGTGTATTAACTTGGAACGATGCTGCAACTGTTAGGTGATCGTCGCGACGGACGCTCGAGAAGGCTACCGGATCATGATGCAATCGGCTGGACTGGGAGGGATGCAGATCAACACGGTCGTCGTCCCTTGGACACATTTTCCAAGCAACCTTCACGGCGACCGCCTGGACGCCCAGACACCTTTTGACTTTGTCGGCCTGCTCGCCGACGGCATCGTGCTCAAGCGCAACGTCGTGGTTGCGCGCCACGCCGACCAGCTGGACCGGCGGTTGTTCTCCTCGAATGCCCCGGCGGGTGACGCGAAGCCAACGCTAACGTCACCGTCGAGCAAGCAGACGATCGACGTGTGGGTCACGTCCAATTGGGGGGACTTTATGGTCGACGCTAGCGCGGCCCTGATGCTGCAGCTCGCGTACGTGCTGTACTCAAACCCTCGATGGCGGCAGCGCACGACGCTCCGCCTGCTCAAGTTGAGCGCGAGCAGCGACGCTGGCTCCCTCCAGCGCGAGCGCAAGCACCTCGAGGAGCTCGCGGAGAAGCTCCGCGTCGACTCGCACGTGACGGACCTGGTGGTCGTGCCCATCTACTCGTCGCCGATGAGCTCTGGCAGCCTGGAGGTCGCCCCCATCTCGGCGACCCGCGACTTCTTCCAGGACCCAGCGGCGATCCAACTGGTCAACCTGGCGCTCCAGCGCCACTCGCGGTACACGACTCAGATTTTGCTGCCATTGCCCGACCCGAAGCCGTTCGCGGGCGACCAACAGCGCGCGTCCGAGTACCTCGAGCGGCTCGAGCAGCTCACGAGCGCGCTGCCGTCGACGCTGCTCGTGTCGCACGACGATGACGCGCCCTCCGTCATCTCGGCGGGCATCTAAACGCTCAGCGCAGAAAAAGGGCCTCTTGCCAGACAAATCTTGTCCCGACTTGGCGGAAAAATCAGGAAACCTGAGGATGGCTGAGAGTTTCTATTTTTACCTCTCGTAAACGTTTCCCCTGTATCTCGGCATTGACAGTTGGACATAAATTTTGTATTAAACTGTATAAATGCATATAATCCTTTCCAATAAATATGACTAAATAATAGAGGTTGATCTTTTTGCGCGCCATTTCTTTGTCCAATGCGGGCGGGCGTCTTCCTTCCTAGATTTCCTTTCTAGAGCGCAACCTATAACGTTTAGGAAAGATTAGGGCAGCATTTTGCACATCCGTTTTTTCAATTACGGCACATCTCATTCCCCATTTCCGCTTTTTGCTCGAGGTGCTCGCTCGGACTGATCGATCAGGCGCCCGGAGCTCGAGGGGGAGGGAAGGGCAGGCCCGCGGGCGCAGAGAACTGCGAGGAGAAGACTCATGGGCGCGACGCAGTCGCTGGCGGGCGTGCAGGCCTGGTGCTGCGGCGCCAACGCGCGCGACGAGCGCCACCGGATGCAGCCCGGCCGGCGGCGGTACCTCAACGGTCGCGTCAAGGACAACTCAGCGGTGACCGCACGGCCCGCGGCGGCCTCGCGGCCAAAGGTGGGGCGGTAGGCCAGCCTAGTCGTGGTACCATGTGAAGTGCTTGCTAACGATGGGTGTGTATTACGGTTGGCGCCGAAAGCCGATCAGCGTCAAGGGGCCGGCGTACACGGAGGGCTCTCTCGAGAGCAAGTACGAGATCCTGTCGGAGATTGGTGCGTCAGCGTGCTGGATAGGGCGATGCGTGCTGCTCATGTGGTCGGGAACTGACGTGTTTATTCATCGCTGGTGTCTGGTTGCAGGGCATGGCGGGACGTCGGTCGTGTATCGCTGCCAGAACCGGCGCACGGGCAACGTCCACGCGTGCAAGATCATCGACCGCAGAATGATCCAGCAGACCCACAATGTGCTGATGGAGCAGTTCCAAGTACGTTCAGCTGTGGATGTGGATGTGCATAACGCGCGTAGACCGCCGACGATCGCGTGAGGTATCCGCGATGCCTAACATGTTTTTGTCTGTGTGCTTGTGTGCACCAAGGTGGAGATCCAGGTGCTCCAGTCCATGGACCACCCCAACATCATCCACATTGACGACGTGTACCTTACCGACTCGAAGATTTGCATGGTACGGCAAGCAGCGAATGAAGCATGGACTGTTTGTCGACGCTTGTGCAATGAGATTCACTATCTGACCGATTCGACTGCGTGTGTTCCGCCTACGATAGGTGACGGAGTTCATGGGCGGCGGGGAGCTCTTCGACTACATTGTGGAGAAAGGGTACGCTTCTTGCAGTGGTCGTGCTTGCAGTTTCCAGACAGTTGAAGCTCAGACTCCTTCCTGATATCCCTTGTTCGACGTGTGTCCGTTGGTATGTAGCACGCTGTCGGAGCTCGAAGCGAGTGCGATCGTCCGCAAGATCACATCAGCCGTGGCATACATGCACGCGTGCGGCGTTGTCCACCGGGATCTTAAACCAGGTAGAGTGGGTTTCTCGCCTGGCTTCGATGGCGTTGACGTTACCCATCCGACGAACTAACCGCTCGGTCATTGCCCACGGATGCCGCCAATCATTAGAAAATCTAATGCTGACCAGCAAATCGCGCGGAGCCGAGGTAAAGATCATCGATTTCGGGCTCGCCAAGCTGCTTGACGCGGACAACACGACGGCGTCGTTCCTGGGGACGAGGGGGTACCTTGCCCCCGAGATGCTCCAGCGCCAGGCGTACACGATGAGCGTCGACATGTGGGCGCTCGGCGTGATCGTCTACGTGCTCCTCTGCGGCTGCCTCCCGTTCAACGACGACGGCAGTCGCATCCCCAACATGACCGTCGCTCGGGTACGTTGCAATCTGCGCAATGCTTATGAGTACGCACAAGTCACTTCAGCCCATGCCGTAACGTTCGCCACGTGCCCGTTTCGATTGCTTTCTCCTTTCCAGGCCAAGTTTGGGCTGCGTTTCCCTCGGTGGGCCAGCGGTCTGTCCGAGAGCGCGAAGGATCTTCTGCGCCACTTGCTCGGTGCGTCTAGCGAGGTATTTGATCCATGCACCTTGACTAATCATGGACTAACTCTGTCGACCTTGCATGCACTGACTGGCAATAGAGGTGGACGCGACAAAGCGGTACACGGCCGACCAGGCGCTGGCGCACCCGTGGGTGACGGGCCAGCGCACGCCGAACCAGTACCTCAAGTCGCCGAACTACCTGCGGACGATCAAGAAGGAGCGGCTGCTCGCGCAGAAGAACGGCGACGCGAGTGCCTACGACCCGAACCGCGAAGCGGACGGCCAGTCTGGCCGCACCATCGCCAACAGAAGGCAATCGCATTGACGCCGCGGCTGGAGTCGAGGGGCAAGATACCAAGTCGCCGATTGCGTACGTAGCACGGAGTTGAACTTGAAGTGCATATGGTTGGGGTGTTTCGAGCGGATACGGACTATTCTTTTTGACCAATGGAATGTCTCTAAGACTGTTTTTTACAAATAGGATCGCTTGAATAGCACGCATTTCATCCAATCAAACGACCGGACCATACATTTGTCGAGTCTTTTCTGGCTGACGAGCCATCAAAGGGAGAAGAATGTTGCGCGAAGGTAGCGCGACCCGTCCTGGGCCGAGAGGACTTTGGTGCGACTTTGGGCGAACGGAACGCCAATGCCCGTTTTGCATCGCCGCGCGCAGGTCCAAGGCTTCCTTTCCAGTCGTCCAAGCGCCCAGGGGATTCGCCAGCTCTCGGAGCCCCTCCTCGTGGTTCGCGGCCCGAGACAAGCACGTAGGTACCGAGCGAGGGCGCCGCGCTTTTAATACCTAGCGATACGCGCGCCTCCCGCTCCCCAACTCGCAGAATTGACAGCCCGATCGCCTGAAAGGTCGAGCGCGGACAAGGGCAACCGTTTGCGGCGGTTAAGAGCAGGTTTCGAAGGCGCAGCGAGCAGGAGAAGACTAGCAGCGGGCGTGCACGTGGCTATACATCACGGGAAGATGCGGCGCTCGACGAGGCTGGAAGCGGCCAATGGCAAGAAAGGCGGGCGCATCTCGGAGATGATCGCGCGGCACGCGGACCATGTGCGCAAGGTCGGCTTTCTATCCACTGCGGATGTGTAGCAATGCATTTTTCTGCTTGATACGGTCGCATTTTAACGCTTTGTCGTGTGTGATGTGGCGATGGGAAGGATGACGCAGAGGAAGAGTGGAAACCGGCGGAGGACGGAGAAGCCGACAATGACGAAGACGAGGACGAGGAGGACAACCACTCGTCGGACTCGGACTTCTCGGAGGAGGAGCGTCCGTGGACAAGAGCTGCGCCGTGCGGATCCAAGCGACGTATCCAAGTATCTTCTAGCGATAGTTCCGGGGAAGAAGAAGAGGCGCACGCTCGAGTGAAACGCGAGCAGCCGACGCCAGCAAGTCGAGGCGGCATTACCAAGGCGCGAGAAGTGATGAGTCGTATTCGAGAGCGCGACCAGCAGTCTCGCGGCGGCTCGAAACGCGCCAAGCTGCACCAAATTGCTGAAAAGAGCGAGGAACCAGCAACACACACGGCCAAGAAGCCGTCCTCCAGCGAAAAGGTGAAGGCAAAAAAGGTTCAAAGTGCAAGTGCCAGCGTTGGCGCAAAGCCACCGGCCACCACTGAGGCCGCTGACGCGCATCGCCGGCCTTCCAAGCAGCAGCAACGCGGTACGACATGCTTTTGGGGACCTCACGTGCTGCATCATCCGATTCATCCACTCATCTTTTGTTGTTGTTGTTGTTGCGCGTCGTCCAGTTCCCAAGCCGACCGAGCCGGCGACAAACGCGCCCCAGCACGTCGCCCTGTCCTCCACCACGACCAACAACACGGTCGCGCACTTTTTCAACGAAATCCTCGAGTGGAACCTGTTCGATGCGCTACGGCGCGAGGCGCTGAAGGAGTACGACTTCAGCGAAGCGAACGACGGGTCCGAGGAAGGGGAAGTCGAGATCGCCAAGGTGCCGAGCCAGTTTGACTCGTACGACCACTACTTCTCCGTGTGGAAGCCCTTGGCGCTAGAGGAAGTGCAAGCACAAACGGTTAACAGCGTCACCACGGATCGTCCTTCACCGGCGATGATCACATCGACCATATTGGGCTCCGCGAGCTTCGCGTCGAAGACTTCCAAGGTCCGCGTCGACTTCAAGAAACGCCAAGGCTCGACGTCGAAACGTGATCCGTCCAAGGTCATCCTCGACGGACTCTATGCGAACGACCTGCTGCTCATCACACCGGATCTCCATTTCTTCGACAAGGCGCTGGCGACTTCGGGGCGTGGGTCTCACTCTCACTCGGCTTTCAGCCAGGACAAGAATTCAGCGGACACGTCGGAGGTTCCAAAGGGGGTTCTTGGCATCGTATCGAGCCAGAGATCGTCCCGCGAAGGGTTGATCATGTCGGTGCTCAGTACCGCGTGGAGCACGCTGGACCACGAGGCAGATTTGTACCTGTTCAAGCTGAACAACCTGATCACGAGTGTTCGAGAGTTCCGAGCGCTGTGCGACTGCCGCGAGTACCAGCTGATGCCGCTGATTCTTTCGGGCCACCACGAGTCCGGATCAATGCGTCTTGACTCGCTGGGGCTTGAGTATGTTCGGTGGCTCAACCGGTCGTTCAACGAGTCGCAGCTGGAGGCGATCACTGCAGCTGCGACGTCGCACGGGTTCACGCTGATCAAGGGCCCGCCCGGAACGGGTAAGACGACGACGCTGAAGGGGCTGCTCAACTCGCTGCACCTGCGCGAGTACAGCCGATACTACAACGCCGTGCTGGAGGTCGCTCGCCGACCAGACCACGAAACGAACAAGGCGTGGGCTGCCATTGGCAACGAAAAGCCGCACATCTTGGTACGTTGTGGTGTGGTTGCCTACTACCGAGTAGAATGCACTAATGATGTCGTTGTCTCTTCTTGTCGGTATTTGCTTGAACAGGTCACTGCGCCCTCGAACGCTGCTGTTGACAACATCGTCGCGAAGGTGATAGAGGAAGGCTTTTGCGATGGGGAAGGTCGACGGTATTTCCCCAAGATCGTCCGTGTGGGGCGGGGAATGGTACGCCATAGAGAACTGTTTGTGTTGGTATGGCTTCGACAACATTGAACACTCACCGCTTTGTACGTAAAACTGTGGTGTTTGACTGCTTAGAGCGCAAGTGTGCGTAGTGTTGGCCTCGAAGACATGGTTGACCAGATCTGCAGCCGACCCGTGGACGAATTGGAGCACCACATTCTGCGACTGCGGCACGAACTTGTGATGGTACATGCTCCCTCTCTTGTGCCCCGATGTTTGGGATGTTTCTTATATGTCATTGCTGCTATTGCTCACACAGGTGGAGCGAGATGCCGTGAACCTGCGCGAGCATTTGCGTCAAATCGTTGGCTGGATTGACCGGGATCCGGATGCCGCTCTCGCAGCGCAGCTGCCACCTCAGCCCCCGCCTCCTGCCCAGCCGCAGGCTATTCAGCCGCTTGAGCTCGGTAGCGAGCCGAGGGATGTGACTTCTCCTCCTCCACCGCCTCCTCCGCTCTCTCCTCCACCCGCTCCCCCTGGTTCTCCACCAAACGGTCGAGCAGACCCACTGCCACCTCCGACGTGGTCACCCGATCCACCGGCGCCGCCTTCTCCGCCTGGACCAGCGTCTCCGTTGGGTGACACGATATCTTCGAGCGATGCTCCATCGTTTTACCCTACTGGACAGCTGGACGATGAAGAGGACGAAGAGGAAGAAGACGAAGAATTCCCGATATCGTATGGCGAGAACTCGGCTGCCTTCGCCGGAGGAACGGGCGCGTTCAACGCACAGGAAAGTGGAAAAGCGTTTAGTGCCTTCCTCGATGACGATAGCAGCGCTGACGAGGACGAGCCGCTCCCGACAAGCGCTAACACCAGCGAACAAGCGTCTTCGCAAATCACAGCAGCGGAAGTCACGGCTGAGAACTCAACAATCCCTGTTGCAAGTGTCGATAGCGTGAACAAGTCGGATGTCGAGATGAAGAGCGACGCAGACGAAAAGAGCGACCAAGTTACGTCGCCGGTCTCGTCGGCGAATGAGACAACTGAGAACTCGATGGTCTCCGTTCCAAGTGATGAAGCTGTTGACCAGCCTGATATCGAGATGAAGAGCGAAGCAGAGGATATGAGTCGTCCAACTACGTCCCCAGTCGCGTCGGCAGATGAGAAAACTGAGAACGCGACGATCTCCGACGCTAGTGCTGAAGGCATTGGTCGGCTGGGCATGGAGACGACGAGCGCAACGGAAGTCGCGCCGGCAGAAGAGAAGCCTGCGGACCTGATGGCTCCCGCAGCAAGCGATGCTGCAGTTAGTCTGTCTGATGTGGTGATGAAGAGCGACGCAGAAGACGAGAGTGACGAAGATGAGCCGCTGCCTCAAGCCGCACCGGTTGAATCAGACCAAACCGTGTCGACAGATCCGGTCACCCTGCGCGACGGAGAAGAGGCTACTTCCAGCAACGATAGTGTGTCGACGGTTGATGTTGGAGGGGCTGCTATGGCTGTTGACATCCCGAACGATGGCGTTCCATCGTCTCCGCCTCCTCCGCCGCCGCCTCTATCACCGCCGCCACCGCCGCCTCTGTCACCTCCCCCACCGCTCAGCGGGTCGCGCCCTTCGTCTCCGACGGTCATGCCGTTGTCACCTGCGCCTGAACCGCAATCAGCATCATCTGCTGCTCGCGCCGACGACGAGCCCATCGACTACACCAAGTACCAAGAGTACCGCGCGGTCGCCCAGCAGATCAACTTCTGCTTGGAAAAACTCTCTGAGGTGCGCACACGCTGATAAGTGGGTGGTTCTTCGCTGTCTCTAATGCTAATATGCTCGCTCGTTTCGTTGGTCTCGCAGGTCAAGCTCGAGCTCCAACGGTACGAGTTTGCGCGTAAGACCGTCGCGGAGCGCGGCAAGCTCAATCCTGTCACTCGGCAGTCACTGGAGGTGTCGTTCCTCGACACGGCCCACATCGTGTTCACCACGTTGAGTAGCGCCGGCGTTGCGGCCCTGGACGCGAGCTCACGCTACGACGTCTTGGTGGTGGACGAAGCAGCGCAGGCCGTCGAGTTGTCGACGATCATTCCCATGAAGTACGTTGCTCGTTTGCCGTTTGCATCGCTGGTGGTGCTATTCTTGAGACCAGCTCTGACCAAGATGTGTTGCATGCACTCGTTGCTCGTGACCAGGTTTGGAAGTCGGCAGTGTGTCCTCGTCGGCGATCCGCAACAGTTGTCGGCGACGGTTTTCTCTCGGACTAGCGGTCAGTCGCTGTACGAACGGAGTTTGTTTGAGCGGCTCGAGAGCTGCGGACACCCCGTGCACATGCTGCGAACTCAGTACAGAAGGTATGCTCGTCTGCCCCCAACCCTGTATACCCGTTGTACGGCTTGACTCACTCTTTCACGTTATTTGCTGCTAGTCACCCGATGATCTCCGACTTCCCGCGCCATTACTTCTACGACGGCAAGCTGCAGGATGGCGACAACGTCCAGGGCGACGGCTACGTCAAGCCGTACCACCACCTTGGCCCAGCGTTCACCCCGCTCGTGTTCTGGAACCTGCTGAGCAGTCGCGAGACGTCGACCAAGTCTGTCTCGCGCATGAACGTTGGCGAGGCAGAACTGGCCGTGAACCTGTACCTGACGCTCAAGAAGTCGTGTCCGCCGGACTCGGTGGCGGGGAAAGTGGGCATGATCACGCCGTACAGCCAGCAAATGGAAGAGCTCAGGAGCCGCTTCCGCCACGCGCTGGGCAAGCACTACGACACGGAAGTCGAGATCAACACGGTCGACGGGTTCCAAGGCCGCGAAAAGGACATCATCATCTGTAAGTTGTGTACCAAATGAGGGCGTCGGCGCGGCCACACACCGACATCTGATGCACGTCGTGATTGTTTGAAACCCACAGTGTCGACGGTGCGAGCGGATCCTCGGGCGGGCGTCGGCTTCCTGAACGACATTCGGCGCATGAACGTGGCCCTCACGCGCGCCAAGTTTGCCTGCTACGTCATCGGCAGTGAAGCGACCTTGCGCTCGTCGAAGCCCTGGACAGCGTTGCTTGACCACGCCGACAACCGTCACTGCGTTGTCCACGTGGAGAACCCAAAGTGCAACTTACTGACACTGCAGCCGATGACGCGCCCAGAGGCCGCGCATCGAGGAGGTGGACAGCAGCCACAGCCGCATTTCCCTCCTCCACAATTGATGGGCGCTCCGTTCGCTCTGTCGCACCAACAGCAACAGCAACAACAGACCCACGGCGGGTGGCACCACGATGCAGGTACGAGTCCACAACAAGCACTAATCACGATCTGATTAGCAGTATAAGCTGACGGGATGACGTTGCTGCTGATGATATAAAGCAGGAGGAGCCACTAGGTCTCCGTCATTCCAAGGCCAAGGGCAAGGACGTCGAGGACGCGGTCGAGGCGACGGAAGTACGCGTGGTCGTGGCGGGCGACGATCCGGTAGCCAACGTGGCGGTCGTTCATCGCAAGCTCCAGGTCGAGGACGCGGTGGGCCGGCCAATTTCCAAGCGCCCCAGCCGTTCCATGCGAATGCACCACAACTAGGAAGCGGAGGATGGCATCCCGCACCGGATATGATGCCTCCTCCGCCCCAGGGTGCTGTTCGAGGAGGACGCGGCGGGCAAGCGCTCGTCCGAGGAAGAGGCTCGGTGAATGGACCTCAGCCCGGGCCACCACCATATTCTGGAGCGTTTGCGGGTGGGCAAGCGCTGCCAGGACCGCCACCTCTGCCTCCACCTCCGCAAGCTCAGGCTTTTTATCAGCAGCCGCCGTCTGGATACAACGGTGCTGCCCCTCTCAACGCGCAGGCAGTCACTGGACGAGGAGGCGCACGGAACCCGCGCGATCCGCGATTCCGACCGGGCGGGCGAGGGTTCAACAGCAATTCAGGCGCCGGTCGCGGCGGCGCAGTCAGCTGAGTGCTCGATACCTTCATAAACCCGATATACAATCCCTGGGCTGTTAAAATGGAGCCGATGAACGTACTAACGACCGCCACGCTTGTCTAGGAGGCTGCCGCTTTCGCCCGTCGCGGACAAGCAGTCGGTCGCTTCAAGCCGGTCGTGTTCGGACGAGATGGATTCGGCGTGTTGTGGCGGCGCTGCCGCCCGAAATAGCGGGTCGGAGTCATTTTTAACCATTGCGATCACCATCCTAGGATCCGAAGTCCAAGTGAGTGACATCGCGGGTAAGTGTGCGTACTCCTCGTTTGTCTGATTGAGTTCGACATGGAGGAGCGGCTTCCGTCGCCGCTGGTGGTGCACACGCACCAGCATCAGCAGGAGCAGTCGCAGCAGCAGCCGCGCCGCAGCCGTGCTCTCAAGCCGTCGACGGCCATGTACTCGTTGCGCACGGCCATGCCGCACTTTGTGAGTGCGCTGCGCGTGGTAGACGACTGGAAGCGGCAGCACGCCAAGCGCGCCGAAGCCATCGCGCAAGCTGAGTACGACGTGAGCGCCAAGTTTGTCAAGAGTGCGTTCGCGCGCTCGGACCGCGTTGAGGACCTCGCGCGCTTCGTGGACGACACGCAGCTCGATATCGACTTCATGGTGCAGCTGCCGTCGATTGAGAAGTGCCTCGAGCAGTGGTGCGTCCGACTGAATCGGTCTGCATGAACCCGCGTTTGCATCTTACAGCCTTTACAATGGATCGTGAGCTTGCTAGGTGGCGCATGTACGTGCACGAGACGAAGAGCGTCGATCAAGACCTGGTACGTAGCTCCCCACACTGACGAAGGATCGATGTATCGATGATACTCACCCGACGATATGCGTTTGTCACCATCAAAATGCAGCTCCGCACAGTGTTTTACGACCTGGCGACGGTGCTGGTGGAGGCCAAGACGGAGAACATCCACAAGAACTCGATCTCCATGATCGTGCGCGGCGGTTGGACCAATTGGAGCCCCAAGGAGCCGCCGCTAGCCAAGCCCGAGTTCTTCCGGCTGCTCTTCACCCTCGCACACCTCGTACGTTCACGGGGATCTCGCTCTTCGTTGGTGCTTTTCGTGTAGCTGACGCGCGCATACCGTGCAGATGACGACGTCGAACCGCCTGAACGACTACGTGGTGTTCCTGCAAGAGACACTCGCGCGGATCATGCGCGTGCAGCAGAGCAAGGCCGCGCGCTCGGCCATTCGTCAGCACCGGCGGCCCAAATCGCGTCGCAAGCTCAGCGTTCACGAGATTGTGGCGGGTGGGCGTCCAGGCGGCCCTGTTATCGTTCCTCTAGCGCTCGCGTCTCAAGGCAAGTCCGGCGGGTTGTTATTGCACGAGTCGACTGTCGGTGACGTTGATGCGATGGCTGTCGGCGGTGGGAACTCTGTTGTTAGCGTCAAGATGGTCAAGCTGCACTCCGCCGCAGTTCCCTTGTCAGTTATCCCAGCAAGCCGCGGCGACTTCTTCGACGACGCAGTCGAGCCGCTGGCTGCAGACCGCTTTGTGGAGGTGCTGGAGCGCAACTCGCGGTGCCAGCACATTGTCGTCGACCCACTGCTGCACGAGGACGCATTCCAGCAAAAGTGGCAGCGCGCGAGCAGCGACGCGACCAAGTCGCTGAACGCGCTCGCGGCCGAGCGGAACCCTGTCACGAGTGCGTTCGCGCCGCCGATGATGATCCACCGCCTTCGCGCGAGTCGGTCGGCGACTAGCGTCGGTGTCAACAGCATCGACTCGCTTCGATTGAGCGTGGATGGTTCAACGACATTGGCGGCGAACTTCACGGCCGGCGAGGAGGAGGTCCTTCGCCGTAGCCTGTCACGCGCCACGCTGAAAGAGCGGGTTGCGCGTAAGAAACTGGACGCGACGAGCCCGCTCCACCGCGGGGACGCCGTCATGTCACCGCTTCTGGGACGACCACAAGCCATCAGAAGTCCGGGAAGGAGCAGCAACAACATGAGAAACCGTGATTCGAACAAGCAGCCGGTGTATTTGGCGATCTCCACGTGAAATGCAAGGGAATGTCAACAAGCAGCGGGAGATGGAGAGATAGAAGGCGTCGAGAGCGTTACCGGCGGTTGAGCTTCTGCGAGAGGAACTGGATGGCAGCGGCGCGGCCTTGCTTGGTGGAGTGATACACTGCGCGCACGCCTGCACCCTCGACGAGGCACTCGTCGAGCTGCGGGCGATTCTGCAGCTTGAGCGTCGTCGGCGCGATCTCGACGTGGAATTCTTCAGTTCCGCTGGGATTCGCGGCCGAGCTGTCGTCCGAGCGAAGCGCGGACTGGACGTGGCAGGTCGGCACGGAGGCGGTGAGCTGGATACCGCCAAGATCAGCCTCGAGCGTCGACGCGTGGAGTAGCAGCGCATTGAGGAACCGCGTCCGCTTGGCCTCGCGGATGACGCTGGCGCGCTTGGCCTCGCTCCACTTCTCCACGGCTGCGACAAACGTCAAGCATGGAGGTACAGCCGCCGGGACAGCGACGTATCCATCGGTTTGCTTGACTTCATCGTCGAGCTCGGCACCGCCACGGTCCTTGGTGGCGGAAGGCGTCTCGATGGACCAACGCTTGGCAGATTGGAGCTTCATCTGCGAAAGGAAACCGGTGCAACTTGAGTACACGCCACGCAGCACGGACGTGTACGTCGGAGAGACACCAGCGGCGCTCAGCTTGTAGGAAGCGTCCACGAGGTCCTCGTGGTACTCGATGTTGATGGTGCCCACACACACGCGCCCCTTGACATCCCATTCCTCAACGTCGCATGCCAGAAGAGACGTTGACGACACCGCGGGGAGCTCCTTGGCGTTGTACTTAAGCCCGACGTAGAAGAACCCGTCGGCAGGCTCGCGGATGTAGTCGGTCGAGATCCAATTGCGGCTGCGGCCTCCGAAGCGCGGAGGCGACGACGACGTCTTGACTAGTCCCCTTGACGGGTGACGGCGAATACTGCGCCTTTCAGTGTGCCGCGAGTCGAGCAGCGTGGCGTGAACCAGACCGACACGCAGCTCTGCGAGCGCCCGAATCGTCGGTGTCTTGGTTAAGAGCACAGCACCGCTGCAGCTCTCAATACGGACCTCAACCAGTACGTCGCGGGGAGATCGGGACACGCCATCCTCGTCTTCGTAGATCACATCGTCGACGACCTCGGGAAGGTGCGCGGAGAACACACTCGATGGGCCAGAAGCTGCAGCTGTAGCGGGAGTCGACGACGACGCGGCCGGCTTGGAGCGGCAGAGCGCAACGGAGATGGCGCCCAGACTCCAGTTGACGAGCGGCAGCGCGCTCTTAGCGGTGACCCACTTCGGGAAAAAGGTCTGCTGGAACCACTCCTGCTTTGAAATGGACGCGCGCGGCTTCACGGGCTTGTCATTGGGAGACGCAGCAGTCGGCGAGCGCTCTCCTCGCGACGGTTTACCAAGCAGCGTGGACGTGGACGCCGCGTGAACACGCGCTAGTGGGGGCGACGACGGCGGCGATACCCCCATTGCACCTTCAGTGGCGCTTCGCGTGATGCGATGGTGGTTGGCGACGAAATCGAGCGGGAACTGCGGCGATTTTGGCGGCGAAGGAGGCGGTGTAGCTGCAGTGCCCGCCGTACCAGCAGCGACCGGGCCTGGGGTCCCCAACGAGATCTTTCGGGTCGGCGACGGCGGTGCGGAGCGCTTTCCGTACTCCTGGCGAAGCGCATGGTCCGCCATTGCGCGGTAGACGCGCTGCTCGTAGACTGGGAGCGTCCACACAAGGTCCGACAGCTCCCACCGCTCCTCTGGTGTCAACGGGGGCAACTCGGGGAGAGTGACAGCAGCATTTGACGCAGCCGTTAGCTGGCTAGGACTGCTCGGGCTGGCACTCGACGGCGCCGCGGTACGCCTGGGACTTCGTAGTGCCGAAACCAACGCTGCCGCCCGCGCAGCACCAGCTCAAGTGCCGACGCGCTCAGGCTGCGGGTGTAGAGGTGCATGTACCTGTCGCGACGAGTGTTGCGCTCTTTCTGCCGGTCATAGTGGCTCTGACGCTTGCCACGCGTCTCGCTGAACAGCCGAACGCGGCGCTCGTCGCCTTTGCGCAGCTGAAGGAGCACGCAACGCGCGGCGTACCGCCACATGGCCCGGAACCACTGGGGCGACCGCTTCTGTTTGGTCCGTGGAGCCAGCAAGACCGCCATATAGGCAGGGAGCGCTGGGAACAGCGCGTCAGAGCGCACGGAAGCGGTCGGGGGCGTGACGCGAGCGCGGTCGACACCGCTCGGACGCCACTGCCGCATCTTCTGGCGCGTTCGGAACGCCTTCACGCGCTCCATTTCGTCGACAAGCGCAGCCAACTGGTCGAAGTCGACGTCGACCTTGAGGCCTTCCGTGACGATATCGACTGCTGCCAGTGAGAGACCGCCGCCTCCAACTGTTGCTGCGGCTGGATCTCCGACGGGAGCCCGGCGCTGGAGATCCAGCTTGAGCCAGATCACAGTCGCGGAGCAGACGTCGCGCCTAGCGTCACGCGGAAGCCCACGCATGGCGCACTCGCGGAACCGCAAGAGCGAGTTGTCCATGGACGACGGCCTCAGCGGATCGTACCAGTAGCGCTCGGCGGACACGGCGCAGTACAGCGCAGGGTTCTCGAGCGCCAGCAGCTTGGACGCAGTGGCGCTCGCCTTGGGGTAGTCGATGCCCACTTGCTTGCGGCGGTGCAGGATCTGATCGTCCGTCGCTCGCGTGTTGAGGCGAAGAACCTGCGCGGCGGATGGTGGGACGGCGAGCGATTTCAAAGCGTACGGCGGCCATCAGCCTGTGAAGGTCGGACTTACCGGGATGTGGACGCCGTATGCGATCGACGCCTCGTCGTGTTCGCTCTTGGGTTGGTTGGATCGATGGCGAACAAGCATGGAAGCAACAAGACCGTAAGTGCTACGCTGGGTTACGCGAGCCAAGTCCAGCGGCGTGCGGGTCGTTACCTCGATGCGGATGTGGATGTTCTCCATCGTGACGGTCATCTCGGCCACCGCGGCTTGAATGCGACTCTGTCGGCCCCACCGACCACTTCATTAATATCCCAGTACAGCACTTCTGACAACACCGCCGCTCGAGAACGTACCGCGATCCATTTACCGGGCGAGATGAACGCCGAGCTGTTGCTGCTGCTGCTATTGGCGGTCGGTTTGCCTACGTAGTTGGGAACGAGTACGCTCTGCCAGAGCGCGATGGTAAACTCCTTGGCAAAGCGCAGCGGCAGCTCGTTGTCCCACTGGACGTCGGCGTGGCGCAGCACGAGGCAGACGTTGCGCACGCGAAGCGAAAGCGGCGCGCCGGCCACCGCACCCACCAGGCCCTCGATCTTGAGGTCGCCGACATACCCCGCGGCCAGCGCGAGCGGCAGGTGCAACATATTGAACGTCTAGGGAGATAAGAGAGCGTGTGAGTTGATGCCACAGGTTCAAGAGCAGCATCGACGCGGATCTGGTGACGTACATCGGTCTTGAGGAAGACATCCTGCAGTCGGAAGTGGCTCGCCTCTTGGTCAGTTACGTATACGACCGATATCATTAGCGATGAATCTTGCCTGGAGCATATTTCTCCTCTTATCACGCTACTGCAGTGTTCATTTTGCTCGCGTCCCGACTTACCAAAGAGGTCGCCGAGCGAGAAGGCCACGTGCCGCTCCTGCACGTCGATGAACACCTCCCGCAGGAGCTGCTCCAGCGCCTCGTAGATCATATCGGGCCCCGCCGGAAGGAGCGTTCGGCCTCCAACCTTGGTTTTTACCGTGTTGCTAGCGACAGACGGAGATGCGAGCCCAGCCAGCGTCCATTGCCGTGCCGGACCCGAAAGGGCGTCGGCAATTAACGTGTAACTTACCCGTCGGCGTCGCTTCAACTTCCGCAATTCACTTGGGTCAATTCAGAGATGAATTGATAAGAATCGCTTGAATTGCGAAATGCGACGTAAATATGGTGTGTTACACTAAATTTCAGTACTACATACGTACAGTACAGTACCGCGCTTTCCACGCGTTCACGAAGCAAGATTTCCCAAGCGAAAAGGGAAGCAAAGCAGGCGAGAAAGGACGGCAACTCGGTCGGGACGAATACAGGGGCGCGATGATCAAGTTCGTGCTCATGGTGAACAAGCAGGGCCAGACGCGCCTGGCCCAGTACTACGACTTCCTGTCGATCCAGGAGCGCGTGGCGCTCGAGGCCGAGATCATCCGCAAGTGCCTTGGCCGCAACGAGAACCAGGTGCGTGGCGTCGGGAAACGAATGGAAACGCTCTCTCTTCTCTTCAAGCGTGTATGCTGACTGCGGGCGTGTACGATGCGGGGGAAAACAGTGCTCGTTCGTCGAGTACCGCGGGTACAAGGTCATATACCGGCGGTACGCGTCGCTCTTCTTCATCGTGGGCGTCAAGGACGACGACTCAGAGGTAACTTGCGTTGCTTTTGCTCGACGCATGGGTGATGTGATGTATCGTGCGGGAGGTACTGAAAGTAATCTGGATGTGTTGTTGCTGTCCCTGGTGAAACGGCGAGTGAAGAACGAGCTGGGCATCCTGGAATTCATCCACGCGCTCGTCGAGACCATGGACAAGTACTTTGAGAGTGTGGTATGTTCCTGCCTGCATCTATCTGCCTCTCAGCTGGCCGACTGTATTGGCCGCTGCGAGTTGCCTGGCGCCGCTCGCTAACTCCTGCTTGTGCTGTGTGATCTCTACTCGATGGGGAACGTCTGTGGCGTCGTCTGCGCTTTCTGCAACCGACAGTGCGAGCTCGATGTAGGTGGCGACCGCCTGCTTGTGTTGCGTGGTGTCCGTGTCTCTAACTTGTGTCGCTGCTGCCGTTGTGGGTCGCGCCTCGTGCTGCAGATCATGTTCAACCTGGAGAAGGCGCACTTCATCCTGGACGAGATGGTCATGAACGGCTACATCGTCGAGACCAACAAGATCTCCATCCTCAAGCCCATCCATCTCATGGAGAAGTCGTCGTAGACGCTCGCCGCCGCATCTGGCCCGCCCAGCTCTGCTGCGCGGTGTTGAAGCGACCGGAGTACACGTAAATATACACATCGGAGTGCCAGCTCCGCATCTGTGCGCATGCTCGCGGTTCGTGATGTATCGATGTCGGCTGCGACGTGCGGCGCCGTAGTCGACCCTCTCAGCTGCGAACAGTACTTCGCAGTATCTCCTTGTGCACAGATAGTGCCGACTCGTTGTGCAATGCGATTGGACCGAAAAGGAGACGCGGAGAGGAGCGCCTGCTTCCATTAGCATTGTCGATTGCACCTGGACACGCCAGGTACCGATCGTAACGTATATGCATGCTTCGCGCGTGCTTGACGAACTTGAACTGGTTTATTGGCCGACGTGGGTCTGGGTCTCGCCGACCTCAAACCCGCGTGGTCCACATCGGGTCCCAGATGGGCGACCCACATAACCCGCCGGGCCACGGTCTGGGTCCGTTCCACATCATGGAACCTTGCCGGTTCCACCCACCCACCGCATTTTGCACCCGCGAGCCGACGGTCCACGTCGACCCTCCCACCTTTCCCACCCAACGACCCGTCTCGACTTTTTGTTTGTTCCTTCGTTGGGAAGGCCCAACCCGCGGCATTTTGCGCTCGGCGTTTACAATCGACGCATTGACCCGTGCATGAGCGCAACCTACACCTTCGATAACCTGTTCAACGTATCGTGAACGTGCCTACACGAAAGGGCTCGTCCCCATGCCGTGAACGGCGATCGCCGCCGGGAGAAAACGGTGAAGACAGCGCGAGGATGGGACACGGGCAGCAGCCAACCACACGCCACGTGGGTCTACTCTGGGCACAAGCCCAACCGCCGAACCCTTCCCTTCCCATCCACTCTGTACTTTCACCCCGTCCCGGACGATGTCGCCCCTCCCCGACCCAGACCCATATCCAAAACGGGTTTTAAAAATTGCGGGTCGACCTACCCGGAAGGAGCGGCGCGGGTGGGTGGCCGTCCGACCACGACGGGTGGGCCCACCAACCCGCTTCCGCGTTTTTTGAATATACGGGCCGGGTCAGTTCCAAGCCTCCCCCGCTTCGGCCCCTTTTGCCTGCCCGCTTGGCTTTGAGTTGCAAACGTCTGGAATCGAGCGGAAGCTGCTTATTACGACACTTCGCGCCGTCGCGACCGACCCACGCGCGCTCTCCTCTCGTCCTCCGACGGGCGTTGTGTGTTCTCAATTATAAGCGAGTTCGGATCGCTCCAAGCTGCTGCTTCCTCGTCGTCGGCCCACGGGTTTTGAGCAGAACTGCGGTCGACTCTGTCGTATTTAAAAAGGTGTTGTAGCGTCGACGATGGTGGCGCGCGGAGGAGCCTCTGCGCTCTTATTTTCCTTCCCTCTGTCTCTTATTCGGCTCCCTGTACTGTTTCTATCGTGTGCACTCCAGGGAAACACAGGGTTCCGAAATAAGAAGACGACTAAGACGGAGCAGCGGAGGCAGGCAGATACGAAGGGGGACCCGACACGTGCGCAACAAGGCACGCCGGACGAATAAGAAGCCAAGCTGGACGACCCACACGATCCAGGCAAGATTGACGCGCTCGGGGAGCTGTCAATGAAGCGCGCGGACGAGATGCCCTTCGAAGAGGAGACCGCGCGCAAGAAGAAGCTCACGAGCGTCGTGTGGGAGACGTTCACGCCCATGTCGAGCTCGGGGCTGCGCGACGGGCTCGTCGACTCGGCCAAGTGCACCGTATGCAACAAGATCTTCAGCACGCGCCACGGCACGTCGTCTATGATGCGCCACGCCAAGCGCCACAGCGAGTTCCCCAATGGCGCGGGCATGGGCAAGAAGGCCAAGAAGGCTGCGAATAGCGCGGGGATCAATGGCGGCGGCGCGGGTGGCGCTGGCGGTGCTGGTATTGGCGGCGGAGGCGCCGGCGTCGCGGGCAAGAAGTCGCCCGGCGCGCTCAAGAAGGACAGTCTCGTCGCGCCGTTTGACGAAACGGGTGGAGGTGCGTTTGTGTCGATTTTTGTATACCGTCTGGGCCTTGTTGCCTCCCATTTCTGAACCATCGCTGGCCCGGAATGGATGGTATCAGGCGTCAAGCGGCAGCGGCTGCGCAACCTTGCGGGCTCGCTGATCGAGTGGGTGGTTGAGGATCGGCAGGACCTGGGCGTCGTTCATCACGAAAAGTTCATCGACGTGCTGACTGCGGCCGGATGCAAGCCCGCGATCCCGCCCATCGACGTGCTGCAGAAGGCCATGGAGCGCAAGTACTACAACCTGTTCACGCGCGTTGGCGAGTACATTGCGCGATCGGCCGTCGGTCGCGTCACATTCTCGTGTGACACCTGGTCCAGCATGGTGTACAAGGGCTACATGGCCATCCACCTTCACTGGATCAACGCCGAGTGGGAGTACAAGACGATCCAGGTCGGCCTCGAGGGCTGCCCCGGTGAGTTCAACGCGTACTTCATGTCGGACCTGCTCTACAACGTGCTGCAGAACAATTGGGGCATCGGAAGCAAGCTGCTGTGCGGCGTCACGCCCACGAGCAACGAGGCGGTCGTGGGCATGGGCTTCCTGAGAGAGAAGATCAAGGTTTTGGTAGGAATAGACAACATCTCGCCGCACTGGAACGTCACGTGCCTGGGCCACCTGATCCACGTCGGCGTGCTCGCGGCGCTCAAGGAAATCCGCCACGAGATCGTCAAGCTTCGCTCGCTGCTTTCCTTGCTCAAGTCCGCGACGGAGAGCCAAGAGCACTTTGCGCTGCGCACGACGGAGATGGGCCTGGCGCAGTACCCGGACCAGTTGCCGAACCTCGACTCGCCCAAGAACTGGACGACGACCATCACCATGATCCTCGAAAGCGCCAAGCTCAAGGACTCGATCAACGCAATGTGTGGCGACGCGTCCAGCGGCATGAACATCTTCTTGCTCGAAGAGATCGAGTGGGACATGCTCGTGTGGGTCGCCACCTTCTTGCAGAAGGTCATGCAGATGGCCACGTGCCAGAGCGACCAGAAGCACATCTCGCTCAGCACGTCCATCAACGTGTACAAGGCGATCGTGGGGCTCTGCGAGAGCACCGCGGCGTCGGCGTCGGACTTTACGGCCTCGGCCTTCACCAAGATCCAGACGGTGTGCCTGAAGGTTAAGGCGAGCCTCGAGACGTACCACACGGAGCACACATCGCCCTACTTCGCGCTGGCCAAGATCCTGGACCCGCGGTTCTCGAACGAATCGGTGGACAAGGCCGAGAAGAAGGAGTTCCTGCGCGAGATGCTGCGCAAGAACGTGTACGACTCGCTGTCGGACCACCGCCACGAGGACGAGCACAGCCGGCACGACGCCAGCTCGTCGTACTCGACGTTCGAGAAGCTGCTGGACATTGGCGAGGGCATGCCCGACTACTCAATCGACGGCGACGAAGTGGACCGGTTCTTCGACGCGACGCTGATACGCGACAAGCGCTCGGACCCGTTCCTCTGGTGGAAGTCGAACGAGACGCGCTTCCCGGCGCTGGCCAAGCTGGCGCGCGACATCCTGTCGATCCCCGCGACGGCCGTGCCGAGCGGCGCCGTGTTCACGCAGAGCAGCTATGCGCGCGCGCTCAACACGGACATCATGGAGACCAACAAGCTGTTCAAGTTCAACGAGCTGGCGCGCGCGTGGCAGATCGAGCGGCAGAACTTCGGGCGCAAGCGCCGCCGCGACTCGTTCGACTTTCCCGAGCCGGCGCTCGACCCGCCCACGAAATTGGCATCGTATGAAGAAAGTATTTAGGGGCAAAAGATCATCAGGTGACGTTGTGGTTTCGCGCGCTGCAGGCGAGAGAGACGCGCGAGGCTGGCGAGCCCGCCAGAGAGACAAACAGAGGAGACAAACATGCTTTTTTGGTGTTGACACGAGGCGAGAGGGCGAAGGCGTGGACGAGCAGTTCAACGCGAGGAGAGCGAGCGGCAAGAACATGCAAGGCAGTGTAGTAAGTGCGTCACTTCCGGTGGTTTATTACATGCAAAATCACGTTGATAGGTGTCCGAGGGACCAACGGCAACTGGTTCAACCATCAACCGGTCTGGTTGATGGTCAAGGACAATATAGTGTGTACCACATCATTCCCCTTCGACGTGAGTGTAGGTCACTGCTTCAACTTGCGCGAATGTATGTATAACGGGACGATTTGAAGCCCAATCGTCCCATCAACTCCTGACTTTATCACCTCGAACATTCGGCCAGGAAGCCATTGCATCGCGCAACAAGGGAATTGCAAGGCACGCAAAACTTTCAGCGCAGGAGGATTGTCGAGTCTCACTTTCCGATTCGCCACGCGCAGAGCAAGCTACCAACAATCCACGCCAGTCCACACACCTTCACGATGTCCACCATCACCAAGCAAGTCGACACCCAGCAGCTCGCGGAGCTCCGCCAGCTCGGTGACAAGTACGCCAAGGGCATTGGCGACGCCAGCCGCGCGGTCCTCTCCGAGGTCTTCCACAAGGACGCCATCATCTACGGAAACGCCTGGGGATCGCTCATGGGAGACCACATCGAGAAGCTGTACCAGTCGGTGGAGGGCCACGGGCCGTCGCCTAACATGACCTTCCACGTCGACATCTTGAGCGTCGCCCCGACCGCCGCCGTGCTGCGCGTGCACCTTGACAACCTCGTGACGGGCTTCGGCTACGAGGACAACCTGTCGTTGATCAAGGACGGCGGCAACTGGGTGATCGTGTGCAAGATCTTCCAGGAGTACAAGTCAGCGAACTGAGGTTAGTCTGACCCAAGGAAGCGAGATCTACAGTACTGTAGCCGCAGAGCTTTTGGCTTCTAACAAAAAAATAAAACAGTCGACGCTTGCCATGGTAACACAATTCATCCTTGAGGAGGACTGGCACACACCTACGCAGCAAGCGTTTGGTGTAAACACCGTCAGCTTAGGGCCGGTCGGTGAGAGCATGCCGCGCGTGCCCATTCCATCGGACGCCCTGAAGTGGTCAAGCAAGGTCATATCACAAGCGGAGAGGCCACCGGAGGACTGCTGTGTGAACCGCGATAGAAATTGTCGCACAATCAGATCGTTATGAACACTTACCGACCTTATTTCCGTTATTGCGACTGTTTGACGGTTTTGAATAGTAACCAACATCCTCCCAGTTGAAGTTTGCAGAGATTCCACGTTCACGTCAGCATTTCACGTCGTTCCCGCTACAGAAACCTTTTTAATATGATCAGTCGTTTGATATGATATTACTATTAATCGCATATCTTAGTATTAATATTCCAAAAGATAACTGCAATAATACGTAATTTATTTTCAGTCGTGCCGCCTCGGTAGTCTACGACATTGGACCTCTGTGGATCCGCCGTGCGTTGGCGGCCGCCCGCCACCTCTCGCTTGTCATTGCCAGATCTGCCGTCCCGAGGAGCGACCAAAGACCACCCACAGTAGCATCTGCACACCCAGTACACCATGAGCGTGGTGGCCAAGAACATCTACATCGTGGCGGCGAAGCGCACGCCGTTCGGCAACTTTGGTGGCAAGCTCAAGGACGTGACGGCCACGGACCTGTGCGTGACGGCGGCCAAGGCGGCGCTGGCCGAGGCCAAGCTCGCGCCCGAGCTCGTGGACTCGGTGCAGGTGGGCAACGTGGCCTCCACGTCTGCGGACGGCGCGTACCTGTCGCGCCACGTGGCGCTCAAGGCCGGCCTTCCCATTGAGACGCCGGCGCTGACCATCAATCGCCTGTGCGGCTCGGGCTTCCAGTCTGTCGTGGGCGGCGTGCACGAGATCCTGCTGGGCGAGTCCGAGATCGCGCTGTGCGGCGGCGCGGAGAACATGTCGCAGTCGCCGCTGGTCGTGTACGGCAACCAGGCGCGCTTCGGCGTCGGCCTCGGCGCCGGCCTGCAGCTGCAGGACACGCTCTGGTCGGCGCTAACGGACTCGTACGCCAAGACGCCCATGGGCATGACGGCCGAGAACCTGGCGGAGCAGTACGGCATCACGCGCGAGCAGTGCGACGAGTTCGGGCTACGCAGCCAGACGCTGTGGCGCCAGGCGCACGAGGCCGGCCACTTCGACGCCGAGCTCGCGCCCGTCGAGATCAAGGTGCGCGGCAAGCACGAGCTGTTCACGACGGACGAGTCTCCGCGCGACGCCGACCTGGCCAAGCTGGCCAAGCTCAAGCCCGTGTTCAAGAAGGACGGCGTGGTCACGGCCGGCAACGCCTCGGGCATCTCGGACGGCGCCGGCGCCGTGCTGATCGCCAGCGAGGACGCTGTCAAGAAGCACAACCTGACGCCGCTCGCGCGCATCGTGTCCTACCAGGTGTCGGGCGTGGAGCCCACGATCATGGGCATTGGCCCCGTGCCGGCCATCACGGGCGCGCTCAAGCGCGCCGGCCTGACCAAGAACGACATTGACATCTTCGACATCAACGAGGCGTTCGCGGCCCAGTGGCTCTCGTGCGTCAAGGCGCTCGACCTGGACCCGGCGCTCGTGAACCAGTGCGGCGGCGCCATCGCGCTCGGTCACCCGCTCGGTGCCTCGGGCTCGCGCATCACGGCACACCTGGCGCACGCGCTCAAGCGCACGGGCAAGAAGTACGCGGTCGGCTCGGCCTGCATTGGCGGCGGCCAGGGCATCGCCCTCGTGCTTGAGAACGCCGCGTAGGCGTGACGTTGGCGTAGCCAGCTGGACAGCTACGTACCAACAAACAAACAGAACAAGCGGCAACACAGGTACTTGAAGTACTCGGCGAGCAGGTTGAACGTGCTCGCTTGCTGACTGTTTTGGGACGTGAGTGAAGAAAAAACCGGACAAATAAAGCGCATGATAATATGTAACAACCCACCGCCGCGCGTTCCAATCGTACAGACACGTGGTGTCCACGTCGAAGTACCGCAGCAAGAGCAAGCGAGGCCCCACCTTTGACGGCAAGCGCTCACCATACTCACCTCGTTCGATGGTTTGTCGGTTTGTTGGTTGGTTAGTGCAAGGGCCGCGTCTACCATGGCATACCTACCTACCGCGCGCAGTCCGTCCTCCGCTCCGCCGCTCGTCGTCGTCACCCCTGTGTGTAGAGCATCAGCCGCTCCCGCTCTCTCCGCTCTTGGCGTTCACTCGATGGACGCCTCGCGAGGACTGCATTGCTCCTGTCCGGATTAATACCTGCGGTCGCGGTAGTCGCGCGAGCTGCGGCGCTCGCGGTCGCGATGGCGATCACGAGAACGATCGCGGTCTCCGTATCGGTCCACGCGGTCACGGTCTCGGCGGCGATCCCGGTCGCGCGAGCGAGAGCGCGAGGCAGACCGCCGGCGCTCACGGCGAGGAGGTGCTCCGCGGTCGCGACTGCGGCTGCGACTCCGCGTGTTGGACGCTGGGCGATACCGGTCCACTGCCGGGCCGCGGTCGGCACCCAAGTCACGGAGCGCACTCGCATTGAACTGCCCAATGGACTCTCTGCCCGAGTACTTGACGTTGACGTCGGCGCCGCCCTTGCGCGTCTCGCCAATGCCGCCGCCGAACTTGCGCGGCAGCCAGTCCCGCACCGTGCGGCCGCGCTCCACGTCCACTACGACGCGCCGTCCGTCGATCTTCTTGCCGTCCGCGTGCTTGTAGGCGGACTTCATGTCAGCCTCCTTCTCGTACTCGACGAACGCGTAGCCGCGCGACTTGCCCTCCTCGTCCTCGATGAGCCGCACCTTCTTGACCGGCCCGTACTGCTCAAACTCCTGGCGCAGCTGCTTCTCCGTCGTCTCGTAGCTGATGCGGCCCACGAACAGCGTCTTGTACGCGTCCTCCGTCTTGCGCTCGTCCGCCGCGTTCGGGTCCCCTGCGCAGCACTCGTGTCAGAAGGTGAAACGCGATGGGGATCCAGGGATTACAGTAGAATCACAAAAGAACGCACACTTCTCGCGCTTGGCTTGCATCTCAGCGTCATCCTTGGCCATCCGCTCCTGCCGCTGGCGCTCACGGCGCTCCTTGGGCGTCTCGCTGATCACGCGCGGCGGCGGCGCCTCCTCCTCAAACTGTCATATAATACGCAAGCCAAATGCCCCGCCGTCGCTTGTCAGTTTTGTCTTCCCCCGGGACGATGCAATCGGCTCAAAACTACACACCAAGACGCTAGGAAGCACACATACCACGTCCAGGAAGCCCACGAGGCCCTGGTAGGGCGGCATCTTGCGCTTGACGAGCTGCGGCAGGTGGTCCAGCGGCGCGTTGGGCTCGAACAGCACCTTGAGGTGCGGCGGCAGGTGCAGGATCGCGGGGCCCATGCCGCTGGAGCTCATCTGCCCCTTGGGTGTCATCTTGCGGTGCGCGTTCGGGTTCACCGCCATCGTGACCGGCAGCCTGCGGCAGTCGCTTCCCTTGGTCGCCCTTCCGGTCCGCCTAATCGACCGCGGCGCCTGTTTCCGCCTTTGGATTGTCCGGCGCCCTCCGAAAAGCCCGTCGATCTACCGGTATCCGCTACACACCCGTTAAAGTTCAAAGAAGCATCGGTCACAATTTGACGCATTGATACGAACGTGGATATCAAACACGTACCATAGCCTTTCACAATAGTGGACGGCGGTTGAACCCCGCGATTCACTGTCGCCGCGTGGACTTTCTCCTTATTTGGTGGCTCGATCCATAGTGAGATCAAGAGAGAGCGACCAAGATGCGGATCGCGCGCGGGCTTCTGGGCGGCGCGGCGCTGCTGGTGCTGGGCGCGGGCGCCGCCGACGCGCGGGCCGTGAGCGTGAGTCTGACGGCGAGCTGGCCGAGCTCGCCGCTGTTCCCGCTGCTGGAGACGAGGTGCGTCGCCCGTGTTCGTGTAGATCAACAACGTCAGTGACGGATTACCTGACGTTTGTGAGCTCCGCAGCGAGTTTTTGGCGGAGGAGAATCCGCTGTACTTCTGGCAGTTTGTGGAGCGGCTGCAGCGCGAGACGAAGCGCATTGCGCAGCTCGGCGGCGACGTCGACGCCGTCGGCGAGCTAGCCGTCGACCTCGCCGAGCAGATTCGCCCCGACTCCAAGAGCGTACGTGCTCGTTCCGACGTTACCTACTACCCTCGCGTGCTGCGTTATGAGTGTGAGAAGTGGGCTGACACGCTGCCTTGTAACGTGTAACGTGTCAGATGCTGGAGCTGTCGCTGGCGACGCGGACGTACTCGGTCAAGGTGGAGATGTTCCGGCAGGCAAGTCAGCGTACTGCTTCCTGCTACCGTTGGAGGGGTAGATCTAACCTCGTCAGGACCATGGACTCGTTTTCCAACCGTAGCTGGCACTGGACTCGGGCTATCACGCCTGCGGGTCGGACGCCGACACGTGGGCGGTCATTTACCGCGAGCCGCAGTGCGTTGATGCCGTCGCGTGCTCGGCGGCGGAGCTTGAGGCACTTTTGCGCGGCGACGCGGGTGAAGGAGCGAAGACAACGCGCGCCAACCAGACGTGCGTGGCCGCCGCCGTCAACGACGTTGAACTGGACGACGTGGACCACAAGTACCCTCACTTGATGGCGTCGTCCGGCGAATCCGCCCTGCCCATGACGGCGATTCTGTATGGCCTCGTGGGTACGCCGTCGTTCTACGAGTTCCACGGCAAGCTCGTTGAACTCGCCGCGGCGAACGAGCTCCAGTACATCGTGCGCCATTACGCCAAGGACTCGAGCTTGGAGACGCTGCTTCAGGGTTACGGCGTGGCGCTGGACATCAAGAACATGGAGTACAAAACCATCGACGACTCCAAGAAATCTCATGAAGGTGAAGATGCCAGCTCGGAGGACGACCAAGAGGACGATGACGAAGACGACGAGGTGGATGAGGATGACCTCGACGGCGTCTTCTTCCGCACTCTAATGGACAACCACGGCGAGATTAAGAGCGAGTTGAAGCAGTTCTACGACGGGATGATCAAAGAACAGGACCACGACCTGGAACTGAAGGCTTGGCATCTGAAGAACCTTGGCATCTCCGCAGCGCGCGAGATCGTCGATTCGAAGAACCCGCTGCGGCGGTTGCAGAAGCTATCCCAGGACTTTCCTATGCACGCCAGAAAGCTCGCACTCTCACGTAAGGAGGCGTCGGAGGAGTTCCGCGACGAGGTCAAGTCCCTGAGGTTGCAAGCGGTGCGAGCGGGCCTGCTCAACAGGTTTATCCTGAGCGGAATCGCAGTGGACCCGATGCAGATGTCGTTCAACATCTTTGACTTCGTGGCGACGCTCAAGCGAGAATGGTCGGTTGCGAAGCAGCTGGGTGCGCTGCCGCTAAGCACGGAAGAGCGCGAAGAGATGCTGCAGGATGTTCGCGACGCCAAACAATCGCAGCCGGCCGCACGAATCCACGTTCGCGGGACCATGGGTGGGACCACGCCATTGTACCTGAACAACATTGAGACGGACCCGCACAGCGAGAACTGGAGCAGGGATGTTGATCAGCTGATGCGCCCTGCATGGAGCTTGATCTTCATGCGCCGGAACATGTACGAGTACGTGGTCGTGTTTGACCCGACGACGACGACTGGGCGGACGACGCTCGAACAAATCGCGTTTATGCGGCTGCGAGGCGCGCCCATCCAGTGGGGATTGCTCGTCTCGTCGCAAGAGTTGCTGGATGCGAAGTCGGATGCCGAGCGCCAGTCATTGGTGGAGTTATGGAAGACATTCGAGACCACCGACGCGAACGCGACGGCTTGGCACTTCGCGAAGGTGTTGCTGCTTGCGCAGTCAAAGGACAAGGCGGCAGCAGACGCTTTGTTTGCTGAACAGGCCGAACAAGTCGAAAATGAAAACGCAAACGAGGATGAGAATGAGGACGCCACCAGCGATGAAGACAACGAGGAGGAGGGTGAAGCCCAGGTCGCTCCGGAGCCGCGAGTCATCGCCACTCGCATTGCATCAGCACTTCTCGATGGCGTGGCGCAAGACACCACGTCCGAGACCTTGTCAATCCAGTACCTCGTGAATGCGTACGTCGATGCGACGTACAGCATTGGCAACGCGTCAGACAACGAAGAAGAAGTGTTGTCGGTGCTTCGTGGCGACTTGTTCGACGAAGAAGTCCTCGCCATGACCACATACATCCACAAGAAGCACCTGCCGTTCGCGTGTAGTCTGTTCAACGGTGTGCTCCAGAAGGACACAGACTTGCAGAAGGCAGTCATGGGCCACTTCGGGCGCGACCAACCTCTCTACATCGACATGGCACGTCGCGAGGCTCTTACCAACGAGGTTGATGATTTCGTAGAAGAGCTGCTGGCGGCACAGGAGACGTACCCGGCATACTTGTCTATTCTTGACAAGCAAGACGCCAAGCATCGCGGCCAGCCGTCTCCTCCACCGTCGGAGCACTTGCTCTCGAATGATGTGGATGGCCGTCTTGAGCTCGCGTTGAGTGAGCACCTGTCCTACCTTCATGCGCCGGGTTCACGGGCGATTCCGAAGAAGCACACAGTGATTATACCGGCTAACCTTTGTGACCCGGTGGATGCTGCCCACGCGTATGAAATCGTCAAAGCGACGGCCGAGGATTCTCAACGCGAGCTGCGCGTTGGCATTGTCCCGCTCATCCTGACTAGCCGTGGAGTTGAGAAGCAGTCGCATGTCGGTGAATTGGTGGCATCGATCCTGCTTGCTGCCGGCGATTCGGACAATGAAGCTCATCTGCACATTGTGGCTGAAGCGCTTCAGTGCGTGATCAAGCGCAAAACGTTGGAGGCGACGCGGTCCAAGCTCACCTGGGTACTAGACAAAATGATCGCAAACAAGGAAATCGCAAGCACTGACGCGGTCGTGAAAGCGATCACCGATTTGCTGGACGCGAAGACGCACGCCAATGCTTGGCTCTCGACTGCCCAGCGTGAAGGCCTGCGAAAGCTGAACTCGCTCCTCCATTCGCGGTTCTCGAGCTCTCACTCCGGCAGCAACAGTGGGGAGACGCCGTCACATTTGTTCCTGAACGGACTGCTGGTCGAGCTCCCGGCCACCCCGCTTACCAGCGAGGACGTGGCAACGTTGACGACCTTTGACATGAAGTACCGCAGTCTTCCTGTTGCGAAGGCGCTCATCAAACGGCATTCGAAGCTGGACAAGGAGAACGCAGACTCAATCAGCTTTGAGATCGTCAAGACGTGCGGCGTTGTTGATCGGTACCTCGAGGAAAAGCGCACGTCCAAGTTGGAAACGACCTCCGAGATGCTGAACGCCGTGACACTGGCGGGCGACCCGGCTCTTACAGTCGTTGCGTATGTCGATCCGCTCTCCGAAGCCGCGCAGATGATGAGCTCCATCCTGAGCATGCTGCACCACCAGCTGAACGCGACCATCGAGCTCGTGTTGCTGCCCGCCGAAGACTACGCCGAATTCCCACTGCAGCGTTTCTACCGATACCTGTTTGACAAGAAGCGGTCATTTGCAGACGCCAAGATCGCATTCCGTAAGTTGCCGATCCAGCCAATCTTGACGATGAAGATGGAGACGCCCGAAGCGTGGAACGTGCAGGTGCAGCGCGCGAGTGACGACTTGGACAACCTCCGCGTCGATCCGGACAGCCCCACAGATGTCCGAGCGACCAAGAGCGCGGTGTTCCATCTCGAAAGTCTGCTGGTCTACGGTCAGTGCTACGACACGACCTCGAACATGTTTTCCCCACCCAACGGTCTGCAGCTGGTCCTGGACCGCGCACTCGGCCCGCTCACGTTCCACCGTGACACGCTCGTCATGAAGAATCTGGGCTACTTCCAGCTGCAGGCCACGCCCGGCGTGTGGTCGCTTCACTTGGCGCGCGGCCGCGCTACGGAACTGTTTAACATCATCAACCGCAAGACGGGCGAGTCGCTCGAGTCGCTGCCCGTGACGGTGCAGGACTTTGGCTCGCACATTGCACAGCTCATGGTGCACAAGCAGGAGGGCAAGGAGATGGAGGAGTTGCTCGAGCCGTCGGCGGACGATGGATCGTCCAAGAAGTCATACGTGGAAGCTATCGCAAGCGACGCCGGCGTGTTCGGCTCGTACTGGAACTCGATGATGTCGTTTATCAACAAGGACAAGAAGCACGCGGAGCCCGAGGAGGCTAACGCGGTTACCCCTGCGGCTGACCAGTCGGGACGTACGGGCGAGACGATTCACGTGTTCTCAGTCGCCTCGGGCTTTTTGTACGAGCGGTTCGTCAAAATCATGATGTCGAGCGTGCTCAAGCGCACGAACAACCCCGTCACGTTCTGGCTGCTGGAAAACTTCTTGTCGCCAAACTTCAAGAACTCCATCCCGGCGCTGCGCGAGGAGTTTGGCATGGACATCCGCCTCGTCACGTACAAGTGGCCGAACTGGTTGCGCGGGCAGACGGAGAAGCAGCGCATCATCTGGGGCTACAAGATCCTGTTCCTCGACGTGCTGTTCCCGCTCGGCGTGCAGAAGATCATCTACGTGGACGCCGACCAGGTCGTGCGTGCGGATCTGAAGGAGCTGTGGGAGATGGATCTGGATGGCAAGCCGTACGCGTACACGCCGTTTTGCGACTCGCGTAACGTGGGCTTCCAGTTCTGGCGCCAGGGCTACTGGAAGGACCACCTGCGCGGCAAGCCGTACCACATCAGCGCGCTGTACGTGGTCGACCTCGCGCTCTTCCGGCAGACGGCGGCCGGCGACGTGCTGCGCGCTGTGTACAGCCAGCTGAGCGCGGACCCCAACTCGCTGGCGAACCTGGACCAGGACCTGCCCAACTACGCGCAGCACCAGATCCCCATCTTCTCGTTGCCGCAGGAGTGGCTCTGGTGCGAGTCGTGGTGCAGCGACGAGACCAAGGAGCGCGCCAAGACGATCGACCTGTGCAACAACCCGAAGCACAAGGAGCCCAAGCTCGACATGGCCAAGCGCGTGATCGACGGCGAGCTCTTCAACGAGTCGTGGCTCGAGCTCGACGCCGAGATCCGCGATGCGGAGCAGCGCCACGCCGCGTCTGCGTGAGCGAGAGCTTCAGGTATGTGACCGTCGTGTGCACCGTTAGACATCTGGGGAAATGCGAAGCGCAGTGGCACATGCTAAACGTGTTGGTATCCCTCTAGGCCGTGTTGGATTGCTTGATTATCTATTGTTGCTACCGTGTTAACGCTTATACCTCACCCATTTGCCACTCACGCGTCCACGGGAGCAGCACCTGCACTATCGACAGCCTCGGTGTTGCCACCACCGTCACCGCTACCACCGCTGTCACCACCCCCCGCGCCACGCTCAACTGGCGCGCACCGCTCCACGACAATTGCGTGCTCGAGCGTGCGGAACTCAATCGCGACCGAGTCAAACCGGCACTCAAACAGTTGCGCCTCGCCACCGGCACCGGCACCGCGCCCCTGGTGCACGCTGCGGATGTCGAGCACGAGCATTTGCTCAATGGCGCTGCGCAGCTCGGCCACCGTCGCGTAAAACTTGGAGCGCCGCTGCTTGACGATCCGCTCGAGCGCCACCACGGCCTGCTCCGAGAACTCGACGCGCCGCTCGGCGTCCAGCGTGTCGTTCACCCACGGCGGGCACATGTAGCCGTCCACGTGGTCCGCGAACACGTACGGCTTGACGTCCAGCACGGGCGTGCCGTTCACCAGGTCGTGGCCGCTAATGTCGACGCTTCGGCTGCGTTCGGACCGGTACGATGTGTTAGTCCGAGTCATAGCGTTGAGTCGGTTGCAACATCAGATGATGAGCTGACTCACCCGCGGACGGCGTCGATCTTGACGACCGTGAGCCCGATCGAGTTGGGCCGGTGCGGCGTGCGCGTCGAGAAGAGCCCGACCTTCTTGCCGCCCAGTCTGCATCATTACCAAGGCAAGATGAGCACATTGTTGTGCAGTACAGAAATCTGAGCAAGCCCACAGTGTGTCCGTCCATCTCACCTCGGCGGCGCGATCTTGGCGGGGAAGGTGGACTTCTTGGCGGCGCCGGCGGCGTTGGTGTTCTCGTGGAAGACAAAGAGCACCCAGAGGTGGCTGAACTGCTCCAGCCCCTCCAGCGCGGCGGGCGGCACGCTGGAGCGGAAGCGGATCGTCGCCTTGGACGCGGGCACGAGCGTGCCCTGCCGCGGGGTGCCGCGCCGGTCGGCGAAGCACGAGTCCACGTGCGCGACGCTCTCGAACGCGTAGCCCTCGACCTCCTGCCGCTTCTGTAGCGCCTCGCGCGCCTCCTATACGTTAGCATAGCGTCGTACACGGACCAGTGAGGAAGCAGTCGCTTCACAATGCAGCCCAATGGACACAAACGAAGGTACCCGTTCGGCGTTGGTGCGGCCGGCGCGCTCCTGCGCCCGCAGCCGCTTCTGCCGCTCGATCTCCTGCTCCAGCTCCTTGATGAGCGGGTCACCGCCCCCGTTGTCCAGCAGGTCGCGAGTGGTGCGCAGGTAGCAGCCGAGCGCGACGCCCGCGCCGAGCGCGCTCGCGACCAGCAGCGCCGCCGGCCAATTGCTCGTGACCATTCGGGTGGGCAATTCGTTCGCCGGGAAAAAGGCAACAACCAAGCTGGATAGCATTGATTCAGTGGGCTTTGAAGGTATTGTCATGGAAATGAAAGGGCAATGTATTAGTTTAGCAGAATTGTGAGGATTGGCGCTAGATTGGGCTAGTCATCCCAAAATAACGTAGCAATCTTAGCGTCGTACAGTACAGTACCGTAAATGTAAATGTTTTTAAAATGTTTCGAATACAAAGATAAGATCATTCCAAAATTACCTCCAAAATTACCTTGAAGAACAGTCTTGGCTGTGGCATTCCGGCGCAGCGCAATTTTATTGAACACCTCGGCCATATGGAACTGTAATAAGGAATGAAACGCTTTTTCTAATTACCCAAGATTTACTTCGGGAACCTATGCTTCCTTTGAGGAAGTGCTAAAGCCGATAATACGAATTAAGCAATATTCAATCGGACGGCCCTTCATCCTCGTTCCCAGTTGACAGGTGGGCTGCACGGCAAGCACCGGTACCGGTACGGGTTACGATACTTGTCTGGACTCGAAAAAGAATGAGGGGTTTGCGTTTTCCCCCATAACGCGTGCCCTATTTGTCAGACTGGAGCAAATGAGGTACGTGGAAAAAGCTTGGGCTTTGGCGAATCTACACGTTTTTTTTTTTTCGCGCCATTAACTCGAATTTTCAAAAAAATAGCCGATGGTTTGTCATCGGTTCTGCCGAGGACTGAAGGTTTTTTCGCAGCGCAGCGGCTATTTTACCAAATTTAGCCGAAAAGATATTAAAATGTAGTTTTTTCTTCATTAGTCGCTTGGAAGCGGTTGTCGTTCAAAATGGGCGAGTCTAAGCTTTGTTTTATCGTGTAGAAAAACTGAGGTTTTTTGTGCTGATACGTTGAAACATAGCAACTTCTCACCACATTTCAGCCAATCAGCAAAAACTTCATTTTAAGCGGCAAATTATTGTGTTTTAACCTAAAAGTTATTTATTGTGCAAAAACAGCGCGAATTAACAAAAAGACAATACATATGCCACGAGAGTAATAATGCCGCTGTCAACGACACCGCCGTCACAAGTCAGCGACAGCGGCCGAGCGTTGCCGCGCCGATACGGACTAATGCGCGGGAGCTTGTAATCGTTATGACCGTGATGTTCAATGACCTTGATCATAACGCCCTGCAGCGTGACGAAACATCTATTAATAGTGTCAGGCAGTGTGTTCCTAAAAGCTCGATGCACCGCTGCGATGAGGTCGTCCGTAGTGAAGGTCTCTTCTTGATACTGGAGGGATTGGATGGAGTTGAAGAAACCGAGATCG
>JAADYG010000261.1:0-40088 GCA_023338115.1 Phytopythium boreale
CCCGAAGCACTACGGCTACAAATCCAGCCGGCCGAGAGGCGAAAACGAAGATGCGAGAGATGTTTGCGCGCGAAGTCAGCGTCTGGTTCGGTCTGAGCCACCCTCACGTCGTTCGTCTCTTCGGCGCCTGCCACATTGGGACACAGTTCTTCGTGTGCGAGTACGCCACCAACGGGTCGCTCGATAAGTACCTGCGCTTGTACCCTGAGGAGTTGTGGCAGAAGCTGCACGAGGCCGCGCTGGGTGTGCAGTACCTTCACTCGCGTGGCATCGTCCACGGCGATCTGAAGTGCAACAACATCCTGGTGGGCAGCGACGGGAAGGCGAAGGTGACAGACTTTGGTCTGAGCTCCGATGCGGCTCTTATGGACAAGGCCGACACGCAAGTGTCTGGTGCGTGGCATTGGGTGGCGCCAGAGTGTCTTGAGCACGGAGCGTCGCAGTTATCGGCTGCGTCCGACATTTACGCGTTGGGTATGTGTGTGATTGAAGCCTTGCGAGTCGTGGAGGTGACGAAACTGCAGCGAGACGAGCACACGTATCCTCCGCTGCCGTGGGGCAATCTCGATAATTCGGCGGTCAAGTACCACGTGGTTCGGGAGAGAACGCTGCCACTTCGTCCGCGGCTCTGCACGGACGATGAATGGGCGCTCGTGACGCGAATGTGCGCTTCTGAACCCAGCCGACGACTCAAGATCAGCACCGTGGCAGACGAGCTCGACAAACTAGCGAACGGCGAACTGAATGTAGAGTCCGAGTCGAAGACGACGGCGCACAAACTAGTGACGACTCGTGAACCCACCTCGGCGGCCACCACACAAGCGGAGGGCTACACACGGGACGGAAGCTCGACGGGCCGTAACAAGCGGAGCCATTTCTTCAGACGTTTGGGGGGTCGGCTGAAGCACCCGTCGCCTGTGACGGCGCATGAGCGAGCCGATCCTGACGGTCATGGTACAGATGAAGGGTTCAGCACAGGGGGCGAGCTCGACCGACTGCAAGACATTGCACCAACTCCCACTTTGGTGGGCTCGGTTGGAGCAACCGTGGAGCCGATCCCGGCAGTTGTTGCACAGATGAAGGACTGCACCCGTTCGACAGAGGACTTGACCACGACGAGCCGCAAGATGCTGAACAAGATCTTTGGACTGTTGTGGGACCGGCTGGAGTACCTGTCGTCTGTGATCGCCGACGGTGGTGGTGACGTCGAGAGTCTGAGAGGTCTGAGCGAAAGAGCGAAGGAGAGTACGACGGCTTTACCAGACGGCCACGACACACTGATCGAGTTCACCCAGACGGCAATGCGAGGCTATGCACTGCACCGCGATCTGGATAAGCTCATTGAGGCGAACTTTTGGTGCATCGACCGCGAAGGAGGTGAGATCCACGACTGGAAATCGCGCTGCAACCAGTTTCTGGGCGTGGCGGACGGGGGCGCTAGTCAATGACACTTTAGCAGCACATTGGCACCAGACCGCAACGGCACAATATGAGCATCATCTGGTAGCGGACACGAACGACTTGCGGCCACGAGCTCGCCGCTGCATGCTCAGCGTTTCGCATTGCAAGCTCGTGACCTTCTTTCTGGTCGATCCTCACATGAGCGAATGCCCAGCGACCAGATCGCGGCTATCCATATGGACAGCAAACTGCTATGCTCGCGTTCGCTGAGGTCCAAGCGCAGGAAAGCCAAGATGACGCGGTGTGAAGGGGCAATGTCAAGAGCGGCGTACGAGGGTCGACCTGCTCGCGCACCTCTAGCGGGAATTCCAGCCACGCGGTGAGGCCAACACTTAGCATGGGCGGCCGCGAGAACTCGGTCGCTTGGATCGCCCTGGCCGTCATCTTCTCCAGCAGCGCCGACTCAAACACGCGCATGACCACCAAAACGACGCCCACGGCGACCATCAACATTGGGTGGGGCATTATCAGCGGGCGCTGCCACTGGGTCTGCACCACCGCCAGGTCCCTAACGTATCGACGGGTCGTTAAGTACGTCAATGGCTTGATGCATAGCTTCACATTCATCAGCTTCTCGTCGCTGTTGATGCGTGTAATGAGGCACTCGCGCGCCTGGTGCAGCTACACAGCCGTCGGATACGCATGGAAGCGCACGCTCTCCTGGAGAGAATGTTGTGTGCGTTGTCGTCGGTCGCCGCCTCGGCATGGCCACTAGGCGTTAGCGCGAAACTGGGGGCGTACAAGCACCGATGACCGCGTCGTACGCGTCGGATTCACCGCTGTCGAGCGAGCCAAGCACGAACGAGCCGATGTAGTCCAGACTCGACTGCGGTTAGTGCATTGGACCTCCCGCGCGGCGCACACGAGGTGCAAGCTCAAGGTTTTCTCGTTGTTCGGGCTCAAAACGACGGCTCGAGGCGGCGAGCGGAAGAGTTCTTGCACGTGGCAGGAGAAGTACTGGCCCAGCGGCGTGCCATAGCACACGACGACGGCAGTTTACGACTGAGACGAACGCTGGCGTCCAGCGCGGCCAGCTTGTTGCCATAGTGACGCGAGCGACGGCGAACGGCCGAGACGAACAGTTCAGTCGAGTGCACAACATCAATGGCAATCACGCTCAGCAGCTCGTTACTGAGTAGCCGCCGCTCAATACCGCGTCGGACGTTCGTCTTCGAGGTACCGACGCGCTTCAGGATGCGCTCACTGTGCCGAGCGGTCGTTGACGGCGGTAAAATGGTTTTCACGACTAGCTACCGAATTGTGTTTGCTCTCGGACGCTGACCAGTTCCACGCTTCCGGTTCTTGCTTGGTGTTGCTGTCGAAAGCAATAAGCTTTTAATTTGAGCCTGGTATGGCGTCATTTGTCGTTTTGGCGTCGTCCGCGGGCGCTGCTCCTGGGCTCCGCGTGCATAACAGCTTCCCTCCGCGTGGTGCGCCGCCGACCCATCATGGCCTTCACTCAGAAATGAAAAATTGGACGGAGACACCAATGAGCTGCAGCTTCCTGCGGATGCAGCGCTCGCTGCGACCGCTTCTCATCCTCATCACCTTGGTCGTTCGCTCCGTTTGTCCAATGGTTTGCGGAGGCGGCCGCGTGGGGAGCATTGCGCGTCACCCCCTCTGCATCTTCTCCATGCAGCTCTAATTCCAGCGACTTGCCTTTTGCGGCGCTTCGACCGTTCCACATTGAAGTTTTAGTGACCTACATGATAGTGTGGAGCGCTTCATGAAACGCTCCACACGGAGTACCAGACTCACATCCAGGTGTGGGACGCGAGGTGGGACCTTTCCACTACTCTATCCCTCCGCCAAGGTGCGATTGAGGTTTTCGTGTTTCTCACACATCACATCTCGAAAAGCTCAGCTCCTCGATCCGGTCGCTCGCGCTCGCAATCCCCGCTCTTTCTCCTCCGCCTCTCCGGTGCTCTCTGTCTTTGTCTCTCTGTCTCCTGTGTGTGTGTCCACCTCAGCGTCCGACGGAGATGGCGACGTCCAAGGTGGTGTACCTGGACCGCATCCCGTGCGACTGGACGGAGCAGACGCTGCGGCAGGTGCTCATGCCCATCGGCGACGTGCACAAGATCGTGCTGCTGCGCAAGCGCAACGCGCTGTTCGCGGGCTTCGACCCGCGCACGCTCGAGCCGGCGCGCAGCAGCTCCATGCAGGCGCTCGTGGAGGCCGCGGACCTGGACGCGGCCGAGCGCATCGTGCGTGTGCTGAGCGAGACGCCCGTGGCAGCGGGTGACAACAACGAGGTCGTCACGGCCAGCTACTCGAAGAACCAGGAGCTGCGCGACCGCGGCGTGGGCGGCAGCAGCGGACGCCAGCACCGCCAGGCGGGCGACGGCGCCAGGAGCAACCGCATCCTGCTCGTCACGGTGCAGAACCCGACGTACCCGATCACGACCGACTTTGTGCACGACATCTTCAGCACGTACGGCGTCGTCGAGAAGGTCGTCATCTTCGTCAAGCCCATCGGCCTGCAGGTTGGTCTGCTCGATCTTGCTTACTATCTTGCGTGGATTTAGTCACTCTTACCACCGTGGTTACCTGGTCGGTCGGTTGGAGCAGTGCCTTGTGCAGTTCGCGTCGCTGGAGGAGGCGATCGAGGCGCGCAAGACGCTCAACGGGCTCTCCATCTTCCCTGACTGCTGCGGACTCGTCATCAACTACTCGAAACTTCCCGTACGTAGTCATGCGCGTATGAATTGTATCTGGCAGAGCTTTTGAACTCACCTATGCATATCGAATGACTCTCAATCGGCAGCAAGAGCTGATCGTCAAGGAGAATGGGCCGCGCTCCAAGGACTTTCTCAACCCGGATCTACCCGAGGCGGCGAGTGACGAGCCCGTGAACCCGGTTACGGACCCCAACGCCGCGGGCGCCAGCTTGCGCAAGCACTCTATTGACGGCGAGAACGTTGAGGACGAGCAGAACGGCGGGCGGGATGGCGCCTCGCCCGTGCTGCTCGTGTGTAACCTCCGCGAGAGCGTGACGTGCGACAACCTGTTCAACCTGTTCTCGTGCTACGGCAACGTCGTCCGGATCAAGAAACTGAGCTCCAAACCCGTACGTGCTTGCTCTGCTGGAGGTTAGAAGATTTAGTGTTCGGATCAACTGACAAGTGCTCTGTTGTCTATCGTCCTGATCGGTGCAGGACCACGCGCTGATCCAATTCTCGAGTCCGTCAGCATCCCAGTCGGCGCTTGTTCACCTGCGCGGGTTCACACTGCTCGGCCGCTCGCTCGAGATCAGTTTCTCCAAGCACTCGTACATCTCCGTCCGCCCGGCGCTCGGCAGCGACCAGTGAGTAGATACGAGCAAATGGGTCCGCGATCTCCATTCGCGGTACTAATCTCTGTCTGCTGCTCGCGATAGGGAGTCGGCGTGGATGAAGGAGTACGGCCACAGCCTCAACCGCTTCACGGGCAAGTACGCCAACACGACGCGCCACATCTACAGCCCCACCAAGATCCTCCACCTGTCCAACTTTGACGACGCCACAACTGAAGAGGTAGGCATCTTTTCGCTAACGCTGGACAGCGGCGCCGACCCAGCATCCCTAGCTCACTGTACTTTCACTCGTGCAGGACCTCAAGGAGCACCTCGCGAGCTTCCAAGGCGGCGAGAGCGTCCGCGTCAAGGTGTTTACGAGCCCCAGCGGTCAGATCCAGGGCCTCGCCGAGGTGAGCCGCATGTTGGTAGTTGGTATATGAACAGTTACTCGTCATCAACTGACGCCGTGGTGGAACGATCACCACTGGCGATCGTTCCGTGCAGTTCCCGTCCCTTGACGCGGCCACCAACGTGCTCGCACAGGCGCACAACAGCCCACTGGGCAGCAAACGGCTCAAGCTCGCCTTCTCCAAGCACCCATTCCACTAGCACCCGCCCCACCAATGCCAAGGTCTCGTTGGTCACGTCGGTACACTGTAGCAGCTCATGCAGTGCACTTGACCGCGTTGAAGTCCTTACAGCATGACACTAAAATGAGACTAGCAAATATATAGCGTTTACGCATCTGCTTCAATGTCACTCTTCCGAGCACTAGTGCCTTAGCACAAATATACATTATTAAACAGCTAATTCAGTTTCAGATCCACCTGTCACACACCAACATGTTTGATTGTTTAAGTGCAAGCCAAAAATATTTCATAAATATGCAATTCAAGAGGTAATAAAGAGGTTACCGTGACTGACCCTATTACCAGATTTGGCGGTCTTTTTTTGGCGGCACTTTTTGCCGCGCGCGCGCGCTTCGCGTCAAGTTCCCCATCGGATTCGAGCGCGAAGGCGATCGCCGGCTTTCTAGGCCCCGCAGAACTCCGCAACGCGCGCACTGTGTCCCGTGAGCAGCCTCGAGGTGGGAAGCGTGTTCCTGCTGCATCTACTGCGGTCTTTTGGCGCTAAAAGCGCGTCTACGGGCCGGACTTCGAGCGAAAAAGGCGGACAAGCGACCGATCGGCGGTGTCTATCGCGCGTTGACGGCAGGGGGCGCGGCGAATTCAAGATACAGAGACTGCAGCGATGACAGAGGTGCGTTGGTGTCTTGTCCCTCGTCGTTTGATACTGTTTATCCATCGATTGAATCCTTTACTGACGCCGTACGAACCGATGAATGACGCAACAGAAGAAGAAGCAGGTGTCGATCGCGGCCTTCTTCTCGCCCAAGCCTGCCAAGAAGCGGCCCGCGCCCGCTGACAAGGCGGAAGATGCTACAGTGAACGCCACGCCGCCACCAGCGCAGACCCAGGCGAGTGGAGGCGTCGCCAAACCCGGGAAGCGGCCGCGGGTGTCGCCGACCAGTGCGACCGCGACGCCTACGGATGCAGTTACCGCCACGCCGCCTACGGATGCAGTTACCGTCACGCCGCCGGTCGGGAAACCGACTGTAGACAAAGAGGGCGCTGCAAGTGAATCAAAAGCTGCGACTGCGACGGGCAAGCGCACGACGGCGGCCACGGCGGGGAAGCAACAGAAGCAGAAGCAGCAGAAGCAGAAGAAGACGCGCGAGCCCAAGACGCGCGCCAAGGGCAAGGTGCTGTTCACGTCGCCCCACGAACTTGGCGATGATGAGGATGACCTGGACGACGACCTGGAGGAGGCCACCGCCGCTGCGCAGTCCGCTCCTATGGAAGACACACACAAGGAAGAGGACTCCCACAACGAGGAAGCCGCCAAAGAAGAACCCATGGAGATTGAGTTGACGCCAGTCAAGCCATCCAGAGCCACTGCTACTGAAGATAAGAGCCCCTCTTCGGTTTCGGTCGACAAGGACAACGCGACGACCGAAGAGACCAGCAAGGACGCGCATCCTACCCCGTCCAGCGACCAGGCGATCGATCTGACGGCGTCGCCCGTTCGCCCGCCGCCCAGAAGGAAGAAGACGCAGGCGGCGACAACGCACGTCACTCAAGACCTTACTCAGGACGCTGCCACAGATGGGAACGCTGCAGGCGCGGCAGCCAAGAAGCCGAGAGGCAGGCGTCGAGCGGCGACACCATCGGCGGCGAAAACCCCAAAGAAGAGCGCGGGAAGGGCGGCTGTCAATTGGAAATCACAGAGCAACGGCTCGGAAGGTGGTAGCAAGCCTGCGGCGGACGCTACTGCGACGTCTCCCGAGGTCCAAGTTGTGCTCGATCCGGCCGTCCAGGCGCGCGTCGACACGTATCAGCTCAAGCTTCGCGACCTCACGCAAGCGTGTACCGAGTTACTGATCCCAGGTGATGCCACGGACGCCAACACCAGTGAAGAAAGCGCACACGACGCTCAGAGAGCGCTGCTGCAGGACGTCTACGGCGTCGGACTGGACATTGAGCTCGACGTGTCGACGGACGAGCAAGAAATGGCCACCGCTATCACGGATGTGTGGTCCAAATGGCGCACTGAGGCTGTTGGCGACAGTACCGCGACCGCAGGTGGCACTAGCGAACTGCCGCACGCGGTCAAAGCATTCATCGCCAAGCACACCCAAGGGCGAAGCGCAACCCTTTCGTCTCTATGCGACGATCTCATGACCAAGCTGCAGACTGTGGTCGCCAGTGACGACAGCAATACTGATGAAGCGACAAGGAAGCGTGTCGTCGCTCGTGCCGCCCTGGCGATTGATATGGAAATCAAGATGCTGGCCCAGCGCACGCCGTACGGAGCCAAGCCACCGCCGCGCGCCAACCTGTTTGAAGACACAACGCCTGAGGTGCTGTGGATCTGGGAGATCGGCAACCCGGAGCGGTTCTACAAGGACGAGGCGCACAAGATACTCAAGCGCGTGCGCAAGCACCGCAAGCGGGTCGGGCAACAGCTCAAGAGCCTGGCGCGCGTCGTTAAGCTGCTGCACCAGTCGCCTGTGGACGAGGCGAAGGTAAGCGCCGAAGAGGCAAAGGTGGGCAAGTTCGTTCTGGCAGTCGAGGCCGAGCTGTCTCGTTCTAGAGATCGGGAGCGCAAGGAGCTGGAGCGCGCTCACGCCGCCGAGGAGAAGAAGCGTGCGGACGAGGAGAAGAAGCAGGCGAAGGAGGACGAGAAGAAGCAGCGCGAAGAGGCGGAGCGCGAGCTTGCGACCAAGCGCAAGAAGTCGCTCGTGTCGTATTTCCGCTCCATTGACACCGAGTCAGCTGCAGCATCTGCTGTGACGACTTCTGCTGCTGGCATTTCGGTTCCCGTTGAGTCTGCGACATCGGCAGTGTCTGCCTCAGGTGCTGCGTCGACCGGACAAGTGGTCTTCAAGCCTATTGAAGTCGAGAACTCGTCCGAGACCATAGCGCGCATGGACGCCGCCATCTCGTTCCTTCACCGCAGCGCTGAAGCAAACAATCCCCCTTCGACGTCAGGCCTGATGTACCCGTGGAAGGAAGCGCGCGTGAGTGGCACCGCACGGCGGATGGTGGCTCGCGGGTCGACACAGAGCTGGACGAGCAAGCGGCGGCGCGACGCCAAGCGCGGCGTGATGAAGCTCCTTCAGTTCCACGAGAACTCCCGACCGGCCTTTTTCGGCACGTTCGGCGAGCGTAGCGGAGTGTTCTGCGGCGGGCGGCGTCCTCTCGCGCGATTTAAGAAGTTCGACTACACAGTTGACAGCGACGACGAATGGGAGGAGGAGGAGCCCGGCGAGTCTCTATCGGACGCGGACAGCGACAATGGTGACGACTCAGACGACGACAACCTCGACTACGGCGACAACTGGCTTGCGTACGAGGACGAGGTCGAGTACATGGACGACGTTGAGGGAGAGGACGGCGACGACGAGGATGACGAGGACATCCGAAGTGCCGATGACAACGAATCGGGATCCCCGCAGCGGCATCGGAAGCGCAAGCTGCCGTCGCAGCTGGAGCAGAAGCGGCGCAAGAAGCTGTCCAAGCTCACGCGGCTCGAGCCGAAGGTCGTCGGACCGTTCTGGTGTCAGACGGACGCTTGCAATGCCCACTTCCAGGGCGCCATGACTGGGCAGCTGCTGGTGATGGCGACGACAGTGTCGTTCGAGTCGCCGCTCATGCGCCGCGCGCGCGAACACGAGCAGCAGGAGGCGGAGAAGCAGCGCAAGAAGCAGGAGGAGCTCGCGCGGAAGTCGCAGCAGCAGGCAGAGAAGCAGGCGGCCGAAGAAAAGGAGATGAGCAAGGTCACGACTCCGGTCAAGCCGCGGAAGGCTGCGGCTGCTACTGCTACTGTTACTGCTCCCGTGACAAACTCTCCCGCGCCGACCGCGGCCGCGCCGGCAACGTCGCCGCAGCCGCAACAGCCGGGCATCACGGCGTGGTTCCAGCCACAGCCCAAGTCGGCGACTGCAGCTAGTGTCGTGCCTGGACCCGCTAGCAGCGCGTCGACGTCCCAGACGACCGGCACGACCGCATCGGACGCGGTGGTGGTGGATGAGGACGAGGACGAGGACGGCAGCGACGTGGAGATGGTTCCCGTGGACGAGTAATTACCGTAAAGGCGCGACTAGTTGAGGTTGGACGATGCAAAATGTGATGGCGACAACGATGATGATGGTGATGATGATAATGGGGCATGTATGGCACTCTACTCGAGCTCTGTATTCGGTGGGGTTATGCGGCTGGATTATCCGGTTGGTGACATGTTCCAAGTTGTTCAAGCACGACGCGGCTAACAGATCGGTTATAAGTAGTGCGGAGTTCTCCAGGGCGTTAGGATGGCTACAGTATCAGGCTCGCGACATTGCCAGTTAGTGAGCGACTGGAGTCGTCAATCAACACACCAAGTGTTTTAGCGTCTTGACCGATAGTATGAAAGTCTATGGCGTTAAACGTACAGTGCAGTGCGAGCGACACGGGCACTGCATCGGGCAGGTACGAAGCTTGAAGTGGGTGGTCGCTACGGAGCTTTGAGCCAGACGCTTCCAGCAGAATGGCCACAGCGGCGAGTGGAGTGGCGAGAAACCGAGTCCGCACTCTGGCTGATCGCTGCACCGAGTTTGGGACGAGTAATTTGGCATCGAGTGCTGACGCTGGAGCTGGTTAGGCTGCTGCCTGAACTGCTAATCGACCAAGGCCATTTTGCCGTGGTGTGTGTGGCTCTTGAAGGTCATTTTAACTCCGAAATAGAGTTAGGGATGCCTTGATTTTTAATTCAAGTTATCTCTAATTTTATTTCGTAAGTTAAGACACTTCCTAACGTTGCTTTTATTTAGTTTCTAACCCTAACATTAAGGGGAAATGACCACGACAACTTTGCCTGCTTCTTAAGGATTATTTAAAGACCCAATGGAGCTTGTAGCATAACTCAAACGTTAAGTGAGAACGAACACAATTAATGAAGCAGCCTTTAATATTACTATAGGTTGTTCTTTAAGGATGAATTAAGGACCCAATGGAGCGCGGAAAGTAGATTTCTCTTGGCTATCACACCCGAGCCATGGATCCAGCGAAATGCACCAACGCCTCGTGGCCTGCCTACAGGACGAAGTCACCACCTTGGCGGTCACGGTCAAAATCCAGTTGAATGCGTTTGGGTTACTGCTCCGTGTGGCGACTCGCACGAAAGGCCACTGAGGCATATTATAATGTCATAGCGGAAGCTCTCCGGTCCGGCGTGCTCATCTGTGTACATACGGCACGGCTCCTTCCGGATGGAAGAGTCCGCTTGCCAACTGGTATTTTGCACCACCACAACGGATAAGTACAGGCGACGCCTATACCGGTACACTATAACAGAGCGGCGAGAGGGTACAGTGCCGGCGTCACTCGTCCAGTTAAGGGGTGCGGCCGCTTGGGCTCGAATTTTCGGATTCGACGTCGTGTCGGTCGCGCGGACCGGTCGTGCGGATCATTCCGTCGTCACAGCGACATTTCGCTGCATCGATCGACCAAGGAGCGCGTCAAAACGTCTCTTCTCCCCCGGCTCTGCTGTAACACCACCCGCACCGACGCCAAGCAAAGATCCCACCACCAGCCAGACTCTCCGACTCCGACAACCAAGCGACCGCCCGCATGACCTTCACGTCGCAAACGCAGCGCGACCTCTTCACGGGAATCCCTTGCCACCCGTCCGCCAGCGTCTCGACTGGTCCGCGTCAGTTGACTCGCCTCCCGCTCAAGTCTACGGCGATTGCGGACGACGACAACAGCTCCCAACCCAGACGACGCCGCACCAGAGCCAGAGCGAGGTGCTCCGAGACAACCAAGAGCTTGGCCTGGAGCATCGAAGAGCACGAACACTTCCTCGAGGGGCTTGAGCTGTTCCCGCGCGGTCCATGGAAGGAGATCGCGCTTCGAGTCGGCACGCGCACAGTGCGACAGACCATGACACACGCGCAAAAGTACCGCCAGAAGATCGCTCGGCATCGTCGTGGGCTGCATGCGGACCGGAAGAGTGCTGTCTCGGTGGCCAATTCGTTGCCGCTCTCGGTGATGGATGGCGGAGCACTGGGTGGTGCTGAATGCGGAGATGACGCAATGTCGGACCAGGCTCTCGTCGAAGCATTCGTGAACGGCACCGAGGCACTACCCGTGAAGATCCAGACGGCGTATCCAGTGCCGGAATCGTTCATCGTACATCATGAACCACCGCTCCAGTTCCAGTTTGCGACGCCACAGCCATCACCGCCGACATCGATGCCGACGTCACCACCGTTTCCATCGCCACTGACGTCGCTGTCGCCATCGGGTTGCACTTGGAGCGACCAGACACTGTCCCCCAGCGGAAAAGCGCGTCCACAGCTGACGTCGATGCTGCTGCATGTCGGCGCTGGCACTGGGAAGTCCTTCGACAGCAGTACGCACTCGTGGCCAGTCGAGTATCAACACCACTGGCCCATACAGCTCATGGCAGAAGCAAATGCCACGATGACATCGTTCGCGTCTCCGGTTGAGACCTTGACCAAAACGCAGTCACCACTGGCGGGCGCCTTGTCGACGCGCGATTTCCACGCCACAGATATTGCTCAAAAGGCTGAGGCTGACGCGACGGCCTGGAGTGCAGACTTTGTCGCGGCCAGCACGGCTGAAGTCTATGCAGAGCCACTGATGCCACTCGATGAATTCGAACTTGGCACGATACTGGACGCGGTCTACGAAGACTTCCACGATGATGCCGCGTTCACGGCGGATGCTGCGTTGTGGCGCCAGGACGGACACTCCCGAGGTGAAGTGGGCGTTCAATCTTCGTAAGCACGTCAAGGCGTTGGTGCGCGGAAGTGTTCAAGGCGATCGGAGCGCTGTTCAGGTGCTGTAGCTAGGCTACTTATTCGACACGATGCTATATCAAGGCAGTGGCATGATTCAACGGCTTGGTTCATCTCGTTATCAATATCGCCCAAGTGACCAAGTGTACCGTAAAGTGAAGGCGTCCACATCGGTCCAGAGGAAGGAATTACAGCAGCGAGCACGGGACTTCGCCATTCATCGCCGAGCAGTGACATTGGTTAACCGACCTTTGTTGTGCCCAAGAAGCAAAATTCTCCGACCCCCCCCCCCCCAAATCTCTCACGCGAGAGTTCTCGGACCTGACTGCCACGTGTGTTGCCGTCGACGAACTGGCATACGGATCAAGTCGGAGTGGCGTGACGCGATGGAAATCGAGACGTCTGCGCGGCCAGTGTCGTCGCGGGTGTGCTATACTACTGTACATGCAGCACGACTCAGACTGATCGCTTACGCTTCGTCGTCATCCACCGTAGCGGGCAGTTGTAATGCATGTACACTGCAGGGAAGGATGCGACAGTATTGGCCCCGTGGACTCATCGGATGTGAACATCTCAGCACTGATATGGCGCAAAACTCTGTTTCGTGAGCTAGTGAGGCTCTGCACAGTAAAAGCACAGCGGTCAATAAAATCTGGTGGACGCGCGACGCACTCAAGTGAGGCTGACGATGGTACTGTTGGCCAGAAATGGTCCTTCGTCTTCACAAGAAGTCACCAGCTAATCGCATCAGCGAGTACCATGCACAGTACCGACATGAGAAGCAGAAAGCTGCTCCATTGAGACGATAATCATGATAAGCCACGCTCCGGCACGGAGAATCCATTCGCAACAGTTATATATGAAACAAGGGGTACGGTCATAGCCGCTCGAGCGATCACGGCAGGCCCGCGAAGCTCCAAGACGCGGTGGCGACGACGTCACTGTCGTTGGTCGGGCACGGCCCGAGGTACTGCGCGATGACGCTGTGGATGACGTCGTCGATCACGAGCGCGTCCAGCTCGGCGTCGTCGAGCGGGAAGTCGAACACGTCATCGTCACAGGCAGCAGGCGCTGCCGCACTGCTGGTCGTCGCGAAATCACTGGACTGCATCACGTGCGGCGACGCCGGCGGGGAGAATGGAGCCAGGGAACTGGCCACCACTGGGGCAAAGCCCTGCCACATCACGTCCTCTGAGGGTGTTCTCCGCAGGTCGAACGCGAATTCTTCAGCCGATGAAGGCGAGTAGATGGGCTGGAAACCGGAAGCGCACCCAGTGGGCGTGAAAGTCGCGTACGTGGCAGTCGGTTCGGGCTTTACGGTCGAGTGGACGCTCACGCTCAGCACTGGCAAAGGCATCGCGCTGTCTTCGCTCTCATTGGGCGTCGCTTGCGGTGCTGTAGCGCTGGAAGCCGCCGCCTTCTTGATGGCGTCGGTCTGGAGCCCGCGCTTGTGCCGCGCGATCTTCTGCCGGTACTTCTGCGCGTGGGTCATGGTCTGGCGCACCGTCCGCGTGCCGACGTAGTGCGCCACGTCCTTCCACGGGCCGCGCGGGAACAGCTCGAGCCCGCGGAGGAAGCGCTCGTGCTCTTCTGCGCTCCAGGCGAGCGCCGAGTGGCTCGGATCGGCCGCGACGCGCCGCCGCCTCCGCTGCCGCCGCTTGGTGCCCTTGGTCTCGTTGGGCGCCGCGCCGCGAGGGTGGCTCAGCGGCATGCGAACGAGCAGGCGGGGCGCGCTACCCTCTTCGCCGCCGGTGGGGGCGCCCATGGGCGGGAACAGCTCCTCGTGGATGCGCGAGGTGATAGTCATGACTGGTGGTGGGGCCGACCGGTAGCTGGGTGGTTGGTTGGTACTGTTTCTTTCGTGGCGGAGACCACGACCGAGCAAGTGTCTAGTAGGGCGCAGAATCGGAACTGATGAGCGCCTCGGACGAACGGACGGAGGGCAGTCGCACCTCATCGTTGGCCCCAATGTTTAGTGCTGACGAAAGTGTACAGTACAGTATCGAACATCGACGACCTTGAACGAGGGGCCAACAGTCTAGCTATATCAGCGCCGTGACGTGTCCAAGTTGACCGATTCCGGCACAAAGGCGGAACGATGGGGTACAGTCTGCCCCGGCAGTATTTGACAACTCTGGTATTCGATAACCCTGAATATTCTATCTAATAATGTTTTCATTCGTACGGTTTTCTGTTCACTGGAATATTATAAACTTTCGCAAATGATGAGTACGATTTGTCAATACTGCCGGTGCAGACTGTAGAGCATCGGGAGGACGGGGAAGGGGGTGAGAGCGCCATGGATGTCAGCAAAAATATGCGGGGCGGTGGAATTTTTGGCGTTGATTGGTTTGTATTTGAATTGTTTTTGGATACAGTCTATCCTCTGTTTTCCGCGTCTAGTACAAATGTATAACTTGTGTTAATCTATATATGCCATATAATAGTTCAACATTTTATAAGTTGTATAAGACGTATTTGTGTATATAACTTTCGAGAATGTATTTGTACTACTATCGCGAAAAACAGAGGATAGACTGTATTTTCGAATTGGGACGGTACTGTACTGCCGATTGCAGAGATCCGTCCATCCCAGACGCAAACAAATATGTTTAAACACAAAAGGTTGGTACGAATACAGTACTCGCTGACCGATCACCGTGTTCAAGCACGTGAAGCGCGGGTTTATCGACTTCAACCAGCGAAAAGTACCAACTACTGGTAGTCCACCAGATAACGACCGAACAACCAACGCGCACGAATGCAGTTGCGGACGGAGGGCGCGTACTGTACATACAATGCACAGTACATGATCGTACGTACAGTAAATTTACCTGTACACGTGCAGCACGACCTTGCAGTCAGGCGGTCTCTTGTCGCCTCTGTCGCCTCGCAGTGAGCCGAGACGAAGCGGCGCAGATCATTACAACCTCGCGCTACAGTAAACTAACACGCGCATTGTACCGTACTGTAGCTACCCCGAAGGTCACCGCTCGCTCGGATGGCTGTTCGACTGATCGGACTCGGCCTCATCGATGTTGTTATGCAAGTCCGGCGTACAGTACTGTAATTTACTGTACATTTGGTAGTCGCGCTATACTGCGACGCGCGATCCTACAGTAGCGACCTCGCTCCAAGGAACCGTCCCTCCGCCACCACTAGCCTCGGCCTCTCAAAGCGATCTGGGCAGGGACTCGTAGCCGCAGCGGCGATCCTGGACCGACACCTTCACGAAGCGGCCGAGGTAGGTATCCTGTGTTGGACGACTACAGTACAAATGTACAGAATACTGTACAGTGCCGGACAATATCCGGAGAAATTCGCATCGCCGCACTACATGGCATCCGCGTCCCCACGTCATTACGCGCGCCCCAGTCCCACAGCGTTCAGTATTTTACTGTACAGTACAGTCTATCCTCTGTTTTTCGCGATAGTAGTACAAATATATTCTCGAAAGTTATATACACAAATACGTCTTATACAACTTATAAAATGTTGAACTATTATATGGCATATATAGATTGACACAAGTTATACATTTGTACTAGACGCGAAAAACAGAGGATAGACTGTATCGTCCAGTGCGGCACAGTACAGTAGTATATGGTGTGGAGTACACAGGAGTCCATCCTCGACACGCCAGGCATTCGTGAAAGGCTGCCAAGCGGGCGCCGGCCGGGAGGCGCGCGATCGTGACGGACTCGCTCGTTCGGGCGTCCGACCACACACTCGACCAACTCGATCACCGTTGACAGTTGACAGGCCACTCTCCCGTGGAGCGTAGAAGTAGTACACAGTACTGTACTCGGCGCGAATGCCAACTTTTCTCAATGTAAACAACCGACGTCTCCTTCTCGTCGTCGCTGCAGATCAAGTGCAGAGGCTCCGAGAGGGGGAGACGACGGAGACGGACGCCACAGCAGGAAATGCATCGATGATCGACCCGGTCCGCCAGAGGCAGGGGTTCTTAGCGCACCAATCAAAGCTGCTGTTTTCATCACCTCATCGCCACCATCAAAAGCCTTCTCCCTCCTTTGGTCAACATGACTGCCATAGAAATGGGGCGAGGGGGGAGATGCCGAATGCTTGCGCCTGCTGGATTTGGGTGCGAGATTTCGACGAGGAGATACGCTTCGCCTGAATTTTGACCGAAACTTTTTGATTTATTGAACCGGTACGCCACCGGTATTTTATAATAGGTGCTGTGTATGGAACCGACGCGAACAAATATCACAATACTGGTACAGTCTATCCTCTGTTTTTCGCGTCTAGTACAAATGTATAACTTGTGTTAATCTATATATGCCATATAATAGTTCAACATTTTATAAGTTGTATAAGACGTATTTGTGTATATAACTTTCGAGAATATATTTGTACTACTATCGCGAAAAACAGAGGATAGACTGTACATATACGAAATACCTACAGTACGGTACAGTACCGTTGCAGATCTTTCCTGCCGCGTGCGGGACAGCATCTGCAAGGAGCGCACTGGCGCGGGTGCTCCGCGTACGCCTGACCCGGCAAGATTCAATCTGTCGCGGCTGCGCGTGGGCTGGCGGGCGACTCGGAGCTCACTGGAATTTTATTCGGAATGCGGTTGTTCCCGCGGGAATGCCTGCATCGTGAGTGCTTCTTACTGTACCGACGGCTTGAGCATGGTACCGTACTCAGTGTACTATGCAGCACCGTAAGCACACTCAGTTACCGTACGCGGGTGCTATGATACAGTAAGGCGCCGTCGGCGGCAACACTTCCTACTGACTGGGCAGCCTGTCTACAGCACTGTACGTACAGTAGCTCTCTGTTCTTTTTGATGGACGACTGTGGGAAGCTGCTCGCCACCGCATTCGCCGCGTTCGCCGGTGGACTCACCCCCGCATTGCCGCCGACGCGTCAAGTTTTCGTACTGCACTAAACATCCAACTTACCGTACACTACGTGTGCTGATGCTTCACCTCTTGGCTTACCATCCTTGCCGACAACGCTCTGATCTGCAAAGTGTCCACGCGACCACGAAATCGGATCGGCACATGGACAAACTGGTGACTAAATTTACAGAACTGTACTGTAACGTTAGTGATGTTGGTGTACTGTACTGTACACAACGGCCGTATTTTTGCACGAAAGTTCGTAAATTTACAGTGCACTGTACAGTACATGGGCAGCGAAAATGCCTCGACAGTGTTCGAATGACACTCGAACTGTCGAGGTCGACTCTCGACTCGAGAGCCACAGCTTTACAGTATTCTACAGTACAATATTTGTACACTGTACTGTACAGTACCTTGAAGTTGGGCCGGATGGACTGCCCTTCACCCTCGCACGCGTCGCTCGCTCCGAATTCCTCGCCGATCGTCGTACACTGTACATGTACGCAGTCCACGTCTGTGTTGTCATGGTGCAGCCTTCGCATGTGGATCGCACTGTACAGCGGCGTACTGTGCAGTGCAGTTGGATCCAGCGTCGAACACACAGACAGTCTCTCTCTCGAATGGATTGAAACTCAAGCCACGGAAGGAGCGCGATCTCGCGAGTGTACAGTGTAGCAGGAACGACATACAGGTTCTGTTATGACTCAGAAAGAGACGGAGGCAGCTCAATCCGCAGTGACTGCACGGTACAGTACAGTACAGTACTGAACGATATAGTCGCTAGTTCGGTGAGCATGCTGCGGAGTGTGTCCTGCACCTGCAACGGGCCAATGCCACTGAGGACACGGCGCCACCTACTTTACGGTAAAGCGGGCCATTCATCCTCACTGCACCCACGCGAAATGCTGGGTCGGGGAGCTGCGAATAAGCTAGAATCGTTCCGCTGGGCGATAGCGAGACGGCCGGCTTTCTTGAGCCTCGCAACGGGTGTGTGGTACAGGACGTCGCTCGTGCCGCTTTAGTATTTCGGTAAACATTGCGTTATCGCAATTTATTATATTGCATTTTTCAAAATTATATTAAGTCTACTTCTGTAATTTTAGAAATAGAGTTACTATTTTATAATTACAAATTACTGACTACAGATTCGAAAAATTACAAAAACGTGTTCCAGCAACGAAAACGAGCTCAGGTTCATCGCCGCGGGAGTGTTGGGTGTTGCCCACCGAACAACCTTCGCTGTAAGCTCACTTCGAAGCAGTCGGCACTGCACTGCGTCCAACTTACGGTATCACCAAAATCTGCACTCCGCCGCTGGCCACCGTTTGCCTCCTGTAGCAATATCTGTTTCATTACAGTAACAATGCGATCAATGAGTCGAGGCTGCACCAAGCGCCAACCGGAGTTGTGAAGCAGTCAGGCAGCGGTGGCGACAAGAGCACCTGCAGCGTCACCGCAACGATAGGGTAACAGAGCCAGAAGCAATTTACGTTAATGTACTGTACCAAGGAAAACCCCATGGATAGGCAGACGCCACGGGCGGGCGTCAACGCGCCTTCCGCAACTCCGTGAGCGGCGATTCCGCCTGCCTGACCTTGCTGCCCGCACCCGACAAGTCACAGCGCGCACCTGAAGTGATCATTACTCGTTTAAGTTTTCAGCTGAAAGGTGTTCCATGGCCAACGTGATCAACAGTCTGACCTCGATTAGGTATACCTGACTGCCCATCACAGCGCCGGATCGCTTGTCTTTGTGATACGACGTGTTTTAAACGTTTATCTCGCGAATTGTATGCCCACCAAAACCTCCCGCCCTTCACGTCGGCCGTGGCCCATTTCTAACGCTCCGTCGTTTCTAAAATAAAACCTGAAGCGCAAACACCGGCGGAATCCGACGGTAGACCCGTCACTACTGTCACTAATCCGAGGCAGCTCTACTCATTTCTATAAACCGATTGCTTTAGAAACGCAGGCGCGTTTCTTTTGCCTGCCGGCCCCCCACCCCACCTTTTTGCCCTCCCTTCCCCCCTCACCCCCCAACGAACGGCTCCGCGCCCGCCAGTTCCGCTTTTCGCCCTGCCAAGAAGCCGCCGCTCCCCCGTCCGCAAGTATGAGCCTCGTGACCCGCGCCATCGCCCCCCTCCGCCGCTCCAGCCGCCTGGCCGTGCGCTCGTTCTCCGCGGGCGGCATCCCGAGCGACGAGGAGCACGCCGTCGGCCGCGAGCGCGCCGAGGTGCTGGACGCCAACCTGGGCCGCTCGCACTTTAACCGCGACCCGCTCGAGACGGACGAGACGCAGGGCAACTCGAAGGATGACCCGATCCTCGTGCCCTCGTTCGAGCACAAGCGCACGGTGGGCGTCGCGCACAACGACGCGTCCTACATCTTCTGGTTCAACCTCGAGAAGGGCAAGGTGCACTACCTGCCGCAGGTCGAGAAGTACTTCATGCTCTACAACCCCGAGGAGCTCGCGCAGCTCGTCAAGGACGTCGAGGCCAAGCAGGAGTAACTTGTCGGCGACGCGTCGTAGCGGCCGGCAGATTGGGAGCGAGGGGAAGGAGGAAGCCAGGCTGTTTGCGCCACACAAAGGCCGCGACGCGCACCGTTAGTGTGGGCGGCGCGGCCGTCGCGTAGCACAGCGTCCGTCCGTCATTCCCCGTCCGCCGGCCGATCGTCTTTGGTCGTGGTCGTGGTTGGCGCTTTCCGCGTTTCATGCTATGGAGCCTGAGGGGACAAACACGCTCACAAATATACCCACAAAAAGAAGTACGCACAAATAAATATTACGTCCTCGCTCGCGTTGTTCGGTTCGCGCTCGTGGTGCAGTTGGAGCTGCCGGGCCCTTCAAGGGGGACTCGTGCTGCGCTTGCGGTGCGCATTGACCCGGTCGGTGGATAGCCCTTCATGTGTGACGCCCCCGCGGGTTTTTGCTGCCACGCCGAACGTGTCGAGACGCGAGGGGCGTGTTGGGTCAGCAGCATAGACAAGCGCCGCGCCCGAGGTGATTCGCGAGCGTCGACTCTCCGGATACCGCGCGGTGTTATACTGAAGCACAGTATGCGGATGGATCGGATCTCGCGCTGAAGTTGGCCATCCCCATTGATTGGCATGGTCGTCATCATCAGGTGAGGTGGTGACCAAGGGATACTTGCTTGACGGGTGAACGGAACGCGTCAGTCGACAACACAGAGTCTATGCTTTGCTACGAATCCTACTGCTTACTACTAGGCCCAGGCGGAATGGTCTGGACCGGTTTTTCCTGCTTCATACTCGCTCTCCTTCATCATCTGCGGAGCCGCGGCGACAATCTTCACAACTGAAGACAGCTCCTCGTTCCCATCAAGCACAACCAACAGCCAGTATTGACGCCCACGCTTGATGAAGAAAACGACACCTTGAACTGCACACTTACGGCATGAACGCAGCCGGAGATGTCGACGGAGCAGACGTTGAGGTGGTGTTGGTGCTCGCAAGCGACGCGTATGAATGCGGCGGCAGCGTCACCGCCTGTTGAGAGACTGGCACGCGTCCATTTCCGAGCATTGACGGCTCCAGCGGCGGCTCCGGCTCGCGCTCCGGCTCCAGCGCGGGACTGCCGTTCAGGATCATGGCCATGGCCTCGCTGCGCGCCGGCTTGATAGCCGGGAGCGGCGTCACCTGCTGCTGCTGTTGTTGCGGCGGCTCATCCGAGGTCCACGAGGCGATGCTGCTGCTGTCGTCGCTCGCGGGCGTCGTCATGACTGTCGCGGTCGGACTCATCATCGCCACGTCCTCCGTCTTGGCAGTCGGCGGCGAGCGCGCGTGGCGGCGCGCTTGGCTCGACGCCGCGGATGACGGAGCCAGCACGCCCTCGGGGGTTTCGAACGGAAAGCGCCCAGCAAATTTCAATAAATATTTCTGGGCGTGCGTGCGGGTCTGCACGGCGCTGCGCGTCACCACGACCTGCGCCACGCGGCGCCAGTCCTTGCCGTACAGGCGGATGCCCTCGAGGAAGGCCGCGTGCTCCTCGCTGGTCCATCGACCGCCCTTCGCGTGGCTCCCCGTCGGCGTTGTAGATGTCGTCGTGGTGGACGTAGACGTCACAGTCTCCGTCTTGATGGAGACGCCCACTGCCCCATTGACTGCCGGGTTCGAGCTGCCGGTCGGTCGAAGCGACAGCTTGGGCGCCGCCGCCGACACGTGGTGATGCGGTCGCAGCGACACGGAGCCTGTCGATGAGGACACGGCAGCAAGTTGATGATGCTGTTGGTGTTGCAGTTGTTGCTGCTGCTGCTGGAGCGGCGTTGGCGCCTTGGGCCGCGCGGCAACAGGATTGAGACCGCCGAACATGGATCCGTTGTCCTTGTTCGGGTCGGCGATTACCGACTCGCGCTTGAGCTTCAGGTTGTGGATCTGGTCGCGGTACTTCTCGCGCTCGCTCCCGTGCGCGCTCAGCATGGCGGCCTCCATGGACGCGATGCTCTTGGATAGCGACCGGATCTGGCGGTGCGGCCAGCGCTTGATGCCGTTGCGGCGGCAGATCTTCTTCATGAGCGTGATGCAGATGCCGAAGTCCTTGGCCACGTCGATGATCGGCCGGTCAAAGTGTGCGCGCAGCTCGTCGATCGAGATGTGCTTGGTCACCATGCTCTTGACGCGGTTGCTCTCGTTGCGGAACCGGTGGCTGAACCCGGCCTCGTCCGTGAAGTCCAGCTTGCTGCCCACCGGCCCGTCAAAGTTGATCTGCTGCACCCGGTGCACCCGACTGTTGTTGTTGTTCGCACTAGACGTCGACGAGGACGCACGGTGGCCTGCCTCTTCGTCGTCCGAGAACCCCTCCAGGTCGCTGTGCCGCTCCCCGTCCGACTCGCCCGACGACGACCCGCCCCTCTTCTCCCCGACGCTGCCAACAGCGTCATTGGTAGCGTTGACGGTAGGGAGAACACCCCGCGGGTCACCGAACTGGCACCTGCTCAAACTCGTCAGGATCATGGCCGTCTCCTCCGGATTCAGGAAGCCGCCGCTGCTCCCGCCCGCCTGCTCGCCCTTGCCGCGGCCCTCTACCTGCACGACGCCGCCCTCCTGCGCGGCAGTCGGGGCGTGGCCGCCGCCGCTGACCGCCTCCGCGTCGCACGCCATGCCCATCGTCCGTCCGGCGCGCGCGCGGCCGGTGCTGCTATCGCGTCAAAGCTTCTGCACAGCATCAGTTCGGATCGATTAGTCGGCGGCTCTGTTGGATTGGACCGAGTAGAGCAGGTAGGGGGGAGTGGGGAGGGAGGGAGGGAGGAGAACGGGATGGCTACACTCGTGACCGTGAAAGGTCGCGGTAGCGCGTCTCACTTTCCATTTTCTCCCTCCCCCTCCGGATCGCCAGTCCCGCATGACAAAGCGTCACGTTGGGACTTGTGACCATACAGCGGACACCGACTCGCGGTAGGGGGACAGACGCCTGTAGGGCGGGGGGGGGCGTACCTGTCGGTTGGGATCACCGCCGCCCGCCAAAGCCCCTCGATCGAGGAGGGGGAGGGGGAGGGGGGGCTGGGGGGAGGGCAGGAGGGGGCGCAATTCACACTCGGATGCGCCTTCGATTGCGACTTCTCCGCGCGTCTGTGGCCTTTGGGCACGCGACCAATGGATCAAGACGAGCCGCATGGCCTTGACAATCCGCCCTTGGCGTTACTTTTGGGAGGGGGAGGGTCCTTGAAGTAACGGGAGGTAATTGTCGTCTCTTGGTGTTTGTATGGGACCCATCCCGGTCCTGGAGTAACGTTAGTCTGGCGCTTCATACACCCACCGTTGACGTCTCTGATTGGTCAAATTGATCTGGGACAGCCACTTCTGGGGCGAGCGACCACATTGTGGGCGGGTGGAGCCTGGAGGGGTGCCGTCCGACGTGGAATCAGACGGTAGGGGGCGACGAAAGCATTGGGGGACCCTACCGTAGGGCGGGCGCAATTGTCATCCTCTGCTTTGGTCGGACGTCCACGTCGGTTGCGACCCGGTGGACGTGGCGATTTCCTTGCTGGGGTTGACGATTCTGTCCAACCGTTGGTCTGGGCGCATTCCCTACGGTAGGGCGACCGTTACAACACCTGATCGTTTCGTCCACCAAGGATCTGATTCTCAAGCGTGTCTTCTTGTCCAACGTGGTGCCACCCACCCAGAATCAGATTCAACCAGCAGCCCCAAAAGATCGCATCGGAGACCGTGGATGCGTCATTTTCGAACCTGCCGGCGCGACGAGACGTGCCCACGACTGCTCTACATCTACTGGCACCCTACTTGTCGCTCTCCTCGCTATCCAAGAAGCCTCCAGCCAGCGTCATGCGCGCATTGCTGGTGCTGGTGGCGAGCGTCGTCGCCGTCGTTCATGCGTGGGACGCGCAGCCGGACGGGTACGAGGTGATCGACGGCCCCGAGCCCCTCAACAAGACGTCCGAGTGGCGGCAGGACTGGGAGACCTGGCGGCGCATGGAGCTGGCGGCCAACCGCTACGACGCTACCGACGCCTGCAACGTGTACAACGTGCCGCAACTCGCGTGGACGCAGCGCAACTTCGTGCAGGCCATGCTGCTGCTGCACGACCGCGCCATCTACGACCGACAGAGCAACAAGTACACGGTCGACAAGTACGTGCAGGGCATGGAGGCGCGCGTGGGCAAGCTCGACAGCGTGCTGCTCTGGCCGGCGTACCCGAACATCGGCATCGACAGCCGCAACCAGTGGGACCTCATGCGCGATCTGCCCGGCGGCCTCGACGGTCTCAAGGACCTGATCACGCAGTTCCACGCACGCGACATCCGCGTCATCATTCCGTACAACCCGTGGGACACGGCCACTCGCGCGGAGACTGGACTGGAAGACTCCGTGCGCATGTACTTGGCGGACATTGCGACTCTGAACGAGATCGTCCCGGCCATCGGCGCCGACGGGTTCAACGGGGACACCATGTACGGCGTGCCCAAGTCCTTCTACAACTGCTCCAAGCCGATCGCGGCGACGCCCGAGGGTGGCGTGCCCACCGCGTTCCTGAGCAACAACCCCATCAGCTGGGGGTACTTCTTCGGCTACGTGCGCTTCCCGCCCGTCTCGCGCGCCAAGTTCCTCGAGCCGAGGCACATGGTTCAAGTGTGCGCGCGCTGGTCGCTCGACCGGATCGCAGAGGTGCAGACGGCCTTCTTCAACGGAGTCGGCTACGTCGTGTGGGAGAACGTGTGGGGCATCTGGAACGGCATGACCGACCGCGAGAGTGAGAGCGCCAAGCGCGCCTTCAAGATCCTGCGCAAGTTCGCATTCGCGACCACCAGTGCGACGTGGAAGCCGTACTACGACGAGCTCCTTCCTGCTCGCCGCCTTGACAGAGTGTTCGCCAGCGAGTTTCCCATCGATGGAGGCGATGGCGGGTGGTTCTACACCGTGATCAGCACCGCCAACGAGGCAAAGACCGTCAAGCTGCCGCTCAAGAAACACTTCGAGCGTCTCGGCGACGGACGCATCCGCGTTTACGACGTGTACCACGGCGTTGAGCTCAAGCAGCGGAAGCAGGGCAGCGACGCCGCGTTCGCGAGCTTCTCGCTTGAGCCGCGAGGGTTTGGCGCCGTCTACGTCGCGCCTACTGACAACACTGGCAAGCACCCCACGCCAGCGAATCTCAGCCAGTTCCTGGACGAAATGAGCACCATGACGGTCGCGCCGCTCAGCTCCTTCTCGACCCAGCGCCCGCTGCTCCAGCAAAAGCTTATTGGAGGCAGTGACAGAGCGCCGACGCTGTCGTCTCCTTTCCGCCGTCCGATCGAGCTCAACGACAGCAGCGCCAGCGCCAGTTCGAGCGGCTCCTTCTACCCAGAGAGCGATGCGAACGCGACTGCGAGGTACGGTGATCGGGATCATGATCGGGATCATGATCGGGATCGCGACCGGAAGCGGATGGTGCGCGTGCGCGGCGCGGACAACTGGTGGTTCAACGTGAGCGGCGTGCAGATCGAGCCCGTGCGCGCGTGGACGCCCGACTGGCCGTTGCTTGGAACGGGCGTGCAGTTCCCGTGGGAGAACCGGCCGTGGAACAACCACTCGGTGCGTCTCATGATCCAGGACTTCTTCATCGACCGGTACCCCGTCACGAACATCGAGTTCGCGCGCTTCCTGCAGGAGAGTCGCTACTCTCCGCAGTCGCTCGACCGGTTCCTCCAGCACTGGGACAACCGGAGGAGCAATGCCAGCACGTTCTACAATCCGCTGAGCGAGTGGAAGGTGCCGCCGTCGCTCGAGAAGAGCCCCGTGGTGAACGTCGCGCGAGAAGATGCCGAGGCGTACGCGGCCTTTTACGGGAAGCGACTGCCGCACGACTGGGAGTGGCAGTACGTCGCGTCTAACGGCGACAAGTACACGACGTACCCATGGGGGAACGAGTACGACGCCAGCCGAGTGCATAGCGTCACGCGCAGTGGAGAGAATCCGCCGCTGCCTGACGCCGTTGGCTCGTACCCACAGTCCCAGTCGACGGCATTCGGCGTCAACGACCTCGCGGGGTACGTGTGGCAAATGACAGACCGCTTCTGCGACGACCACACGTGCGGTATGTTGCTGCGCGGCGGCAGCTACTTCCGCCCGGTGGCGTCGACGCTGAGCGACCCGAACTGGTACTTCCCGCAGGCGCTCCAGGCGCACCAACACAACCGGTTCCTGATGCTCAGCCAGAGCTACGACCGGTCCCCGTTCGTCGGCTTTCGCTGCGCCCAGAGCGCGCGCAACAGCGGCGACGCCGGCCACGCGTGAGCGGTGCGTAGGTATCTTCACATATAGATGCTACAGCACGCGATGCTCTTGCTGGGGGTCTTGCTCGTTAGTTAGCGTCAGTTAGTTTGGATTAGTCATTACAACAACAAAACAGAGCTCTCTTCTGATGAAGTGGGAGCCACGGGACACTTACTCGGCATCGGCGTCGAGGCGGAAGGCAATCTCCTTCGGCGTCTGCGGGAACAGGTACTTGAGCACCGTGACGCTGAGTAACAGGTCCTGGATGGTCGGGAACGTCACACCGCCGCTGCCGGTCGACGCGTCCTGCTGGTCCTGCAAGGCCACGTGCCACCCACGGTTTTTCCCGCGGCAAGTCACGGGAACAAACTGCACGCACCCATCATCGTGCACGTACGCGATGACGAAGCACCGCGGCCGCGTCTCGCTGAAGCGCAACAGGAACGTCCCTGGAGGCGCGTGCTTGAGCATGTTGACGCACACGCCCTTGGACAGGAACCCGTGCAGCAGCCGCGGCTGCGTGAACGGCCACAGCGCCGAGAACGCGATGCACTCGACGAGTGGGTGGAACCACGCCCAGAACGCGGCGAACATGGCCACGTCCACGCTGCCGCCGCACTGAGCGGGCGCCTTGCCGCACCCCCAGATGAGCGAGCTCTTGTTCAGGAAATCGATGCTGCGCAGCGACAGCGGGCGCGAGACGGCGTCGTTCTCGAGCTTGGCGGCGAAGTAGCGGCTGATCTGCGGTGCGACCCAGTCGAGCGGCATCTTGCGCACCTCCAGCAAGCGGTGCACCGCACTGACCGAGTAGTTGCCGCCTTCCACGTGCACGTTGCTCACGACCGCGTGCGCCCACACCAGGCACCCGTCCCCGTTCATGCCCGTGGGTTTGAGATGGTCGACGAGCTTGAGTATGCACATCTCCTGCTGCTGCTGCGATGACGATGCTGGGAACGAGCTCGTGAGGTTAGACTCGCTCAGTGATGCGTTCAAGTGATGCTTCCGCGAGGGAGCATCCGTCACTGACGATGCTGAGTTGCTACTACCGGGTGTGGAATGTCCGCCGCCTTGCGATCCGTCATTCAACGAGAGCGACGACATACCCAGCGCCGATGCCGACAGCGATGACGCCAGTGAGGACGTCGTGAGGACGTTGGGTTGTGAGAACGCGCCCTTCATGCGCCGTAGTGCAGCGGGATCCAGCGTCGCCGACGTGTCCATTGCGGCGCCGTGCACATGATGATGGTGGTGATGATGGTGGAGATCAGCCGCGGAGATCTGGTGCTGCTGCTCGAAGCGACAGGCGGTCGACTCGTCAAATTTGCCGCCGCGACACAGCAGGCCCGTGAGCACGGACGGGATGATGTAGTTGAGGAGCTCATGCTGATCCAGTTCCATGTCCTTGTTCTCCAAGAACTGGGACACCTGCACAACATCGTACATGCAGTTGTGAGCAAACATTCCACGTCAGTAGCAGCAGTAATCGAGAACATACCGCGCAGATGGAACGCGGGTGGCCACGCAGCGCCTTGATGATCGGGTGCTCGCCGAACGCCGCGAGGTCGGCGCTGCCTCCCATCTCGTGGGTCTTAATCTTGCGTGGCGCTCGCAGCGTGAAAAGCAGTGCCGCGTCCGACGGAGGCAAACAGTCGACGCTTACAATCTTCTCGCCCACACCGTCCATGGCGCCGAGCTTGCCATCACCCGTGAGCATGAGCGATAGAACGCTGACACGGCGCAGCAGCAACCTCACGATGGACCGGAACACTGGGTTCTGTCGAACAGCGCGGGAGCACCCATCAATGATGAGCAGGAGCGGCCCGCTGCTGCTCTTCTCGTCACTGCCGCCGCACTTGATCCGCATCTCATCCGCCAACCTCTCGGGCGAGTCGACCACGGTTGATAAGGCAAGAGCCTTGGCAAACTGATCGACAAGCACGCGGTCAGTGTGCTCGCGCTCGCTGTCCAGTCTCAGGAAGAAAATATGGCTGAAGACGTGTCGCTCCGTGGCGTAGTTGGCGCACTGAAGCGCGATTTCCGTCTTCCCGATGCCCGGTTCGCCTGTGATGCTCACAAGCCGCGCGCCCTCCACGAGCGACTTGTAAGCCTGGTGCACCTCGAGCGAGCGCCCGACAAACACCTCCGCTACCGCGTCGCACTCATTCACCGGCAGCGCCAGCGAGTTGTCGATGAAGAGTCCGTCCGCGACGTCGCGGAAGAGCGCCTCGCTGTGGTCGCCGTCGCCCAGCAGCTTGAAGGTCGAGTTGCCGCGGCTGTCGCTCACGATCGAGATGTCGGCCTGCACGTGGCCGATCTGGAAGGCCCGGCCGACCGAGTGGCCCGCGAAGAGCGCCGTGTAGAAGGCCTTGGCGAACTCGACCGCCTTCTTGTCCAGCATCTTGTCCTCCTTGGACACCACCACCACGTGCGGCACGCCGACGCTCACGAACGCCTCGGCCACGCTCTCCGAGTGGCACGCGCTCACAAACACGAGCTTGACCGGCACCTTGGGCTTGGGCGGCGTTGACAGCTCCACCCACCCCCGCTCCACTTCGTGGCTTACGACCGCGGCTTCACCCTCACTGCTGCTCTCACTTCCGCTGCTCGTGCTGTTGCTGTCGACGGTCTCAACAACAGCTCCGACGCGTCCTATTGACCGCAGCGGCGCGGCCGACAGCGCATCGCGCGTACTCTTGTGGTGTGAGTGGTGGTGCGAGTGGTTTTTCTCCGAGCCACCGGCGAGCAGCAGCTCCTTGAGCTCGCGCTGCGACACGAAGTGCGCCTCGCACTTGCGGTTCTCGAAGATGACCTGGCCGGGCACGCCGTGGCCTGAGAAGTGCAGCGCGCGGCAGCCGTAGGACAGCACCTTGCGGAACGAGTGCAGGTCCGCGACCTCCGAGTGCCACGCGATGCGCTTGCGGCTCTCGCGCAGGCACTGCAGCAGCAGCTTGCGCTCCTCCTTGACGTCGATGATCTCCACGGGCTCGAGCCCGGCCGCGGCGGCCGCGCCGGCGCCAGCGGAGGCCCGGGGCGGCAGGCTCGCCGACGACGGCGGCTGGTTGCTGCTGAGGCTGCGCCAGTCCGCGCTGCTGCGGCGGCGCACCACGAGCGGAGACGAGTGCAGGTGCGCGAAGATCGGCGGCCCCATGTTCGCTCCTGTGGTGCGGTCTTGATGTGGGTGTGAAGCATAGCATGGAGCTGTGCTTCTGTTCGTTTAGAAACGCTGCGTTTCTAAACGGCGTGCGAAGAAAATAAGATGTGTACCGTGATGATTGTTTAATTTGTTACGAAGGCACAAACATGTTGAAGTTTGTATGAAATGGCTACAGTTTGTGATACGTTGTCGACGTTGTCATTGACCGTTTTTTGTTGGCCGGTATCACATCATTGGAGGTAGAAAATAGCCGTGACGCCCCTCGCCGCCGGTTGGGTAACAACGTCAGTGAGTGAGGGGAGGAGCTTGATGATCTGAGTGGGATGACGTCGCTCTCGAGGATGCGGACGTCGGCGTCGCACGTGACAGCGACAGCAGCAGCGATGAGCGGGCAGCAGGCGGCGGCGGCGCGGCCGGCGCCCGAGCCGCTCGTGCCGGTCACGGGCAACGGGATCGGGATGGACATGCGCGACATTCTGCTGTTCCTGAACCGGCAGGAGCTGGTGCTGGCCGTCGGCAAGTTCGTCGCCATCCAGAACATCCAGACGCAGGAGCTGTCGTTCCTGGGCAGCCAGAGCCAAGTGGTCGCCACGAACGCGAGTGCGAAAGCGGGTTGCTCGCTGTCGGCGTCGCACAGCGTGCTGGGCGAGATCACGGCCATGGCGCTGTCGCAGAAGACGCACTGCATCGCGGTCTGTCGAGCCGCTGTTCGCACGGACGAGGCGAGCGTTCCTGCGACGGTGACCCTGTACAAGATCTCGCCCAGATCGTCAGCCGCACAGAGCAGCAGCAGTCGAGCTGATGAATCGCTGATAGTGGAGACGGCGAGAGCGATCCGGTCAGCAACGAGCAACGCCCGCCAGCGCGGCACCTGGCTCAAGACGCTGAGCTTTGACGCGGACAAGTTCGTGGGCACGGCGCTGTCTCCGGACGGGAAGCTCGTCTGCTGTCAGACGGCGACTGCTGCGTGGACGCTCGTGGTGTGGGACTGGAGCCGGGCGCGCCAGATCGCGAGCGGCGATATCCACTGCAAAGTTACTCGCGTGCGCTTCAACTCGATCGACATGGCGCAGCTTTCCACGAGCGGCAGCAACCTGCTGAGGCTCTGGACGCTGTCCGAGTACACGCTCAAGCCGTTCGCCAGCTTCAAATCGGGCGACGAGACCAAAGTCAAGCGCGTCGTGAGCTACGTCGACCACGTCTGGCTGCCGAACGATTGCCTCATAGCGTTGCTTGAGGACGGAGACATCCAGCTGATCATCAACGCGGAGCTGATCCAGACACTTCGAGGCGTGCACAATGGCATCGGAAAGCTCGCGTGCATGACGGCGCTGAGCAACGGAGAAGGCGTAGTAGTCGGTGGAACGCACGGGCTGATCTCCGTCGTGCGCGTCGCGTCCAAGATGATGAAGGCGGACGAAAAGGAGCTGCACTTCCAGCGCCGGATGCGCGTTCGCGACACGTACGAGCCCTATCCGGTAGTAAACGTGCTTGTGTTGGCTCCGAAAGCTAACTGCTCATCGCTTGTGATGAAACAGGGAGTCCATTCTCTGCTTGGCGACGGATCCGGCCGCTGCAACACTGCTGTGCTGCACCGAGCGGAACTACGGGACGTACGACCTCAGCAACCTGTGTCTCTTGCGCGGCGATGACGACGTACGTTAGCACAATGCGTATCAATATCTGAATCTGATCTGACCGACGGCAATTCCATCGCGGTGTCAGGTTATCGCGCTCGAACCGCTGTCCTCTACGCCAATATCGACGAGTATGGAGCATCTGAGCACGGCGTCCGGGCGCGCGTGCTTTACTGCGTGCTGCACGCTCCCCGGTGACGAGTACGCGATCAACGTGTGGAACCAGGGGGACTCGCACGAGTGCTATCTGTCCCACTCGCTGGAGCAGTCCACCCCGCTCTGCCTGGACGTGCACCCTCGCGGCTCCGAGGTGTTGGTCTCGCTCGGCTCCAAGATGCAGATCTTCTTCGTGCTGCTGGACTCGCTGCGCCTCGGTTTTGAGCTGGCTCAAAAGCAGATCGGCATCGTCAAGTACAGTCCGAGCGGCAGTCTCTTCGCGGCAGTGCACACGTCCAACAAAACCATCTATCTGTACCAAAGCTGCACCCGAGCGCAGCGCGAGCCTCAGCTGGTCGGCACGATCTCCCGCGACTTCCGCGAGTTGCTGACTCATTTCCTGTGGTCTCCACACGACAGCAGCTTCTTCGCGGCCGACGCCGTCGGAGAGATCCACCACTGCGCGCTACGTTGGCAGGCTGGCGGCGAGGTCGAAGAGCTCGTCGAGGTGCACACCGCGGCGCAGGTCCAGACCAAAGGCAGCGACATCCTCTGCGCCACAACGTGCAAGATCGATCGAGATAGCCACGACTACGTCGTGTTCTCCGCCGAGCGAGTCGGCCTGGCATCCAACAGTGAAGCTCGCGCACCCGCAAGCTTACTGCGAGCGTGGGTCAATGGCGATCTCGCACATGACGCCCTTCGTGGCCCGATGGGTCAGCTAGGTGAGTGTCTCCCGCTCGGTGTCTCCGCGCTAGCAGGGTCATGCGGCGCACCGAACCTGCTCTTCGGTGGCGCCACCGTCGGTGCGGTCGTGATCTTGAGGTGGAAGCGAGGGAAGTTGGATTATGATGGCCACCGAATGATCGCGCTCTCCCCCGTCCTTCGAGTTGTTGACGTCCACACCTCGTCGGTGTCGGGGCTGTTCTTCGTGGACCGGTCGCGCACACTCGTCTCCAACGCGCAAAACGGCGTCGTGATGAGCTGCACTGTGGCAGTCGACGCCTGTCGATCATCCAACGAGCGCTCCGAGATGGCGCAGCAGCTTGCTGGCGTTCTCGGTGACGACTCGGGCGTCAGCTTTTTCGAGTCCAGCAACGCATTCACCAGTATCTGCCAGCCCGACGAGATCGGCTTCTACGATCGGAACAAGATCGAGCTGGCGCGCTTCAAGGCGATGGACGTCGAGAGCGAGCTGCAGCAGCTCAAGCTGGAGAACGAGATGCTGACACGACAGCTAGGCGAGCAGCGCACAAGGTTCGAAGAGTCGATGAAGCGCGAGATCGCGGCAGCGGCTGACCAGGCCGACGGGGCGCGGCATCAGTTGCGCGCCGAGCTAAACCTGCAAATGGAAGGCGCGATCGGCGAGCGCGAGTCTCGGATGCACTCGTTGTCGACGGAGGCACGGGCAGCGCAAGACCACTATATGTACAACACGAAGAAGATCCAGCGCGAGTGCGATTCGTTGCGCGAGGCGCTGGTTGCAGCGCGATTGGAGATGATCGACGCAACGAAGACATGGACCGAGCGCGAGGCACAGATAGTGCGGCAGTATGAGGAGAAGATCCTGACGCAGAAGCGCGAGCACGACAGCGAACGCGCCCAGCTGCAAGAAGAGCTGGCGCTCGTGAACAAAAGCTGGTAGAAGTGCTCGGCCAGCAACAGCAAGACTACTCGGAGCAGATGACGCTCCTCTCTGGTTCCATTGAGACCAAGAAGAAGAAGCTGTCCGGGCAGCAGTCGCAAGCACTCGCAAGATCACTGGTCTGAACCAGGAGGTCAAGATGTTGCTGGCGGCGCTCACAGCAAAGGACCATGAACTGGGGGTCATAAGTAAGGAATGTGACCTCAAAGCGCAGGAGATCGACGCTCTCAAGGCGAAACTGCAGGACGAACGCCGGGGCACTGAGATCGCAGTGAGAGAAAAGACCGATTATCTCGCCCAGTACTGCGAACTGAAGGGGATGTACGAAAACCTGCAGCGGCTGGACGGCGTGCACCGCTCTCAGATCGAGATCCTGCAGCGGCATCTCGTGCCGAAGGAGCAAGAGATCGAGAAGATGCAGCAGTACATGAGCCAAATGCACGACGCCAACCAGGAGATCGTCGTCCAGGCGAATCTGAGCGACCGCTTCCGTGTCGAGACGCAGCTGAAGGCGAAACAGCACGAGCGAGAGGTTGCGGTCGCGCAGAGACAGCTCGAGCGAACACGCCACTCCATTGAAGTACTGCAGGAAGAACTGGGCGAACTGGTCAGGATTAGCGCCATCCAAGAGAAGAACGCGCTTGTGTGTGAGATTGTGCGCATTCACAAGCGCCTGGCGCGCCAGCTGAACGTGCTCCAAGCCAAAGACGACGGCTCCGAGGAAGTGAACACCGAGCTGCATCGCCAAACAAGCTTCTTGCTCAAGGACAAGCAGCATCAACGCCGACAGCTCGAAATGGTAAACCAGGAGAAGCGCAAGCTCGCGTCGGCGCTGTCGTTCCAGAACGCAACGCTCATGACGGACCTGAACGCGTTGAAGCGGCAGAACAAGGAGCTCGAGCGGAAGCTCAAGCGGTTTGAAAGCCGGAGCCGCAATGAGGAGTCGCAGCACGCGATGACATTGCAAAAGAGCTCGAGGACGGAGCCAGTATCAACGGCTGAGAGAGCACCCAGTGTCGTTGATGACTTTATGGATGGGCGTTCCGTTCTTCACTCCCGCCAGGAGAACCCCGAGACTCACGGCGGTAACAACGACAGTGCGGACAAGAGCGACGCCCCCAAGCCGTTCTACCCGATGGCAACGAGGGGGAAACCGGTGAGTGGGCAGCCGCAATCCGCCGCTCCTGTGCTATCCAAGCGGCCGAGTACTGCAGGCGCAACCCGCAAGTCCTGGGCACAAAAGTAGTCGCGATAATGACAACGTGACTTCATCCGTTGCTATTATAATGTTGTTTGCTGTTTGCTGTTCCTCCATGTCCCCATCGGGGATTTGACTGCTCTGATTACTTTTTGAGGTTGTTGTTGCATTTTCATTGAGATGGGCAGTGGAGCGATTTAACTGTGGTCGTGCGGAGACACGTCCAGGTGCGTCCGAGCGTCCATCTAGCCGACGCAGACGCTCTGGTAGGTCGGCACGAGGTACTTGATGTTGATGAAGGCGTCGTCGCCGCCGTGGGTCTCCATGATCTCGAGCGTCTGCTGGATGAGGTCGCCCAGGTTGAGCTGCTTGCGCTGGCTGTAGTCGATCGAGTCGCCAATGTTGTCTGACGGTGGAGGAGGCAACAAGTTAGCGCGTGCGCTGACAGAAAGAGTGTCGACGATGCAACAGTCGTACCGTTCTTGCGGATGAAGATGTTCAGCACGGGCAAAATCTGTCGATAGTACGGCACGAGGTCCTGGCCGATCAGGCCCGGGCCGCTACCAGGGTTGGCGGCCGCCTCGCACGTGACCATGAGCTGTAGGATGTGGAGCGTCTTGACGATGATCGTCGAGTTGCGCGTGTTGAGGGCGTCTGGCAACGGCGGGAGCAAGAGAGCATGAGACGACAATCGATTGACGATAAGCTCGTTCACATGGTGGAACGTACTCTTGATGGGGATGATCAGCTGCGGAATCACCGGAAGCACCTTGGCGCTGCCGTTGATGAGCATGTCCTTGGTACCCTGCTCCGACAGGAACGCGTACGGCTCCTCGACCTCGCGCAGGCCGTCGAAGAAGATGGGCAGGTAGTGGTGGAAGTCCAGCTGTGGGTATCAGCCGTGGAGTGGGTTAGTGGTTGCAGAGGGATATAGACGATCATGGTGTTTCCTTTTTCCTTGGTGATGTCGACCTTCCACGCGACCATGTTGCGCACACCGCCGTGGTCAATTTGAATGGGCAAGTCGCCGCGCTCGTAAAACCTGTTAGCGGGTCGATGAGTGTCAATGAGCGACAAAGATGCGGGGTCAGGATGCTGGGGCCATTCAGGCGATCGTACCGCCGGAATGACGTGTCGGGCAGGTTGGAACGCTCCCGGAAGGCGACGGGCTGTTTCCGCGGCGAGACCGCCTCCTGCTTCTCCGGCTATGGAAGGACAGATCATTTTGCCATTAGCACGGACAGGAACCTTCCTATGTACAAGGATTGCATGCGAGTGCTAGCGAATTGAGCTTACCTTGGCGGCCTTTTCAAGATCGACAGTGCCGCCGGTTCCCTGGCCCCGGCGAAGGAACTTGTCGGTCGTGTGCGGCTTGGACAGCTTGGACACGGAGAAGGCCCTGATGTGCTGCGCGTCGTCCAGCTTCTCGTTCGACCCGCGCTTCTGCACGAGCAAGTAGCGCGTCATATCGGTAAGAGCATGAGCTTTACAGCAAACGGACCGACACTTAGGTAACAAACCTTGGGGACCACGACGGTCGTGTCGAAGCAGCTACCCGTTTCCGGCAGCGTGATGCTCTTGGGCACGATGCGCGTGCTCACGTTCGGGATGCGTCCAGCCATGTTCCTACCACGCGCCTGAGGCCCCCTCTCGTAGATTCACCGCAGCACGTCGACCTCTGGGGGAGACTGTCGAGCACCAACACGCGCTGCGCTCGCTTCGCTTTCTCGGAATGAAGCGAAAACCGCCCGGCCACGCTCGCCTTCACGCCAAGACGCCAAGGACCGCGATAGTCGGTATCAGTGGCGAGGGCGACCGAGCCGCGGGTCAAAAATAGCATCCTCGCACCAAATATACGCGTGGCTAGCTATGTGCCTTAGATGAATGCGTTCAGGGCAGTCTCCAGCTCGCGGAGAGCGGTTCTGCCGCCCCACCCGCCTATTTTTGACTAGCCAACGCAGCTTGGACGCGTGAAAAACCTATTGAAATCCATGACAGCGTTGGAGTTCTGATCTGCGTTGCTGGAAACGAGCAGCCTCATTGGTTTCCCGTATCTTCAAAGACATCCTATCCACTCAAGCTGCCCTTGTGAGGCCCGCAATGCGGATGAGATCGCGATATCCACAGCTCATCGAGCGCAGCTCTCATGATGGTCGTTCGGAGATAATTCAATATATAAAGCAAGGAAACCCTCTTCATGCAGCCTATCGTCGGTCGCTGGCAAGGCAGCTTCAAACCCAGTGCACGCGGCAGCGCGGGAACTTGTCCTTGACGATGGCGCAGTAGGCTGCAGTCGTCTCCATGTCAGCGCAAGCACCGATGTAGAACGCCTTCCACGAGTGTTTGTCCGTTCGTGGCCGACTCGCGAGCGCCTCGAATGTGGCAGCCGTCAGCTGGTTGCACGCCTTGACGTTCAGGTTCACGAGTCGCGGGCAGTGAGCGACCAGCGCTTGGACGCCCACGTCCGTCACGTTGTAGCAGAACTCGATGGAGAGGCGCTTCAGCTGACTCGCGAGCGGAGCGAACGATGACAGTCCAGCGTCGTCAATGTGGACGCAGCCGTGAAGTTTCAGTGCCTTAAGGTTCCGGCAGCCCGCAGCGACGAGTCGGAGGTCCTCGTTCCGGAACCCGCGACACATTGACACGTTGAATGATCGCAGCTCTGCGCATTGCGCCACCGCCGCGAACGCTGCGCGCGAAGCCGACAGGCATGAGCCGAGGTTGAGATCGTGGAGCGTGCGACGATTCGACTTGACGAGCGCGATGATGCCCGAGTCGTCGATCCCCGCGCAGCCGCTGAGATTGAGGGACCTCAGCTGACATGCAGGCGGCTGGACGTGCTGCTGCGACTCCCACGCCGCCATCACTCGCTCGAGGTGCTGCATGTCGCTCGCCTGCACCTTTGGACAGCACGCGAACGAGAGCGCCTGCAGTCCGCGCTGTTTGATCATGAGGATGCACAACGCGAGGCCAGAAACCTGCATCCAAGCGCAATACAAGGGTTAGTCCTGGCTCCAAGCACTTTCAGCATTGAAAGAGTCGCTCACCTTGAGACAGCGGTCCACTGAAAGGCTTTCAAGCGAGCTGGACTGGCGGTGGGCGAGCGCGAGCACGCTGCGGTCGGTGACGCGGTGGCACATGTTGAGGCGGAGCTCGCGCAGTTTATCGGCGCTGTTGGCGACTGTCATCACCCCATCGTCGCTGATACGCGCGCAGCCTGACAGGTCGACGGTCTCGAGCGAGCGGCGCGACCCCTGCACAATTGCCACAAGTGTCTCGTCCGTGAGCTTGATGCAGTGAAGCGTCAGGTGACGCAGGCCACGGCACGACGCGAGCAGCCTCAGTGCCGCGTTGTCGACCTGCTTGGACTCAATGTCGACGCTTCGCAGTCGGTCAAAGCCCAGGCGATCGACCAAAGCCGTCAGCAGCGTCGCGGTCACGCGCGGCCCGTAGAGCCCGACGCTTTCGAGCTGCGACACGAACTTGCCCGGCTCCAGTCGGGCCAGCTGCTTGGCCACCACCTCCAGCTCGTGCTCTCGCGTGCACCACGTCTATCGCCACGACAAGAAGATCAAGCACCGCAATGAGGACACTTCCACTACTGTAGATTAGATAGACGGCGAGCGACGCACTGACCAGGTCGAGGTGGCGCTCGGTGTGCACGGAGAGCAGCGCGAGCCGCCGCCAGCGCCGCGACGCGCGCGCCAGCCCGTGCCAGCGGTCGCGCACGCCCAGGAACGGGCACAGCTGCGAGACGCACAGCTCCAGCGGCAGCAAGTCCAAGCAATGCATCGCGAGCAGGACGAGGGGCGTCACGCGGCCGCCGGTATCAATAGTGCGCACCGCTCGGCGGCCGTGCCTCTTCGCGTCCCCGTCGTCTAAGTTTGGCTATGGGCATGTTTTGTAACGGATTCCCATGGTCTTGTCCGGCTCAAAGGGTCGTGTTTAGGTGGTGACGACCGCTCCAGCATGTGACTCTTTGCAAAGGACACACCTAAAAGGTCGCGAGAAGCTCCGACGCCCAAAATTACGACCACCCACTACAGTATTTTGGGCTCCATAATACCATTATGAGCCCGTCATAACGCTGTTTTCTCTAGCCGTCATCATCATTTCTCGTCTCGGATCCGTCGTCGACAATGCCGACGGAGGACGACACGGAGCTGGCGGCGCGGCTTCTCGCCGACTGCCGCGCGCTGCAGCGGCGTCGGCGTCTGGATAGCACGACGCTGAGCGAGTGGGAGCGCGTGCTGACGTCGTCATCGCCGTCGTCGACGGGGCTGGGCGACGTGCAACGGCAGGTGCGCGCGCTGCTGGAGAGCGAGCTGGGTGACGTCGTCGAGCGCGTGCGCGTGGCGCGCAACGAGCAGCAGCGGCAGTCGATGGGCAACGCGGACCTGGCGGCCATCGCTGCCGGCGGGGCGCTCGGCGCGCTGAACGCGTGGATGCGGCCGGCAAAGCCCACTTCCTCTTCGTCTGCTTCGTCGTCATCGTCTTCGATGGCGACGGCCACGTCGCTGTGGGCGAGCGCATACGACGCGGCGGCGGCCTCGCTCAACGTCGTCCGGCAGCGCCGACAGGTGGAGCACATGAAGATCTCGCTGCTCAGCGGCGACCCGGCGGCCAGCACGCACGTGCTGCTGTGCATTAACGGCTTCATGACGCAGAGCGATGACCCGATCAAGAACTGGCAAGCGTGGTGCCGCGAAGGCCAAGGTATCATTGACGAGTCGAGCGGCCGGTCGACGGCCGTGTACGCCGTGGAGTGGGAGGCGGGTGACGCCAAAGTCTGGAGCGAGTTCTGCGCGCACGTGAACGACAACCTGGCGGGCGCGCCAGTCTCGGCGGTCGTGGCGCATTTCACGGGCAACCCATGGCACAAGGCGCAGGGCAAGGCCGACCAAGTGGGCATCCTTCTCGCCCAGCTGATCGCGCACAACCCCGTTCTCTTCCAGAACCGCCAGCTCACGCTGCTGGGCCACTCGCTGGGCGGTGCGGTCATCTTCAGCGTCTTCCAGGAGCTCGCGCGGCTGAACGCGCAGCGCCCACCGGACGACCCGTCGCCGCCGCTCGTGACCAACGCCGTGAGCTTCGCCGGCGCGTTCATCCCAGACGCCAAGGGGCTCGCCAACATCACGCACGGCCTTGCGCGCGGCGGGAAGTTCCTCAACGTGTTCTCGACCCGCGACAACGTCCTGTCGAAGCTGTTCTGGGCCATCCACCTTCCGGGACACAACGACCCGATGGCCGCAGGCTGCCAGGCCATCGCGACGGACGACGAGCAGGACAAGGTCGTCAACGTGGACGTGTCGGACCTGATCCCGCCCAGCGTCGACAACCACTTTGGACACAGCTACGGCCGGCACATGGACATGATCGCGCAGCGCGTGTTGCCCCACCTGCACGCGCGCCGTCCCGCGACAGCATAGTGAACGTGGGGTTAGACTCCTCCTAAACGTCTTTGCCATTGATTTTAACTGTGCTTGTGCGCATGACAACAGCAGCAGAGTGATGAGAATGGACTCATTTGAGCAGTAATTGCTGCAGCAACAGCAGCTCCATTGCCACGCTCGCTCGCTTCCTGATCTTGTCCCCTCTCATCATTCTCTGTCGACGGTCACCGCTTCTTGTTGAACATGTCACCGAAGGCGCTCTTCTCCTTCTCCTTGGCGGCCGCGTCCTCCGCGCGCTTGAGCTGCTGCACGCGGCGCACCTCGGCGCGTACGGCCGCGTCCTTGGGCTCAACCTCCAGCAGCTCCGACAGCAGCGCCAGCGCGCGGTCAAAGTGCGACAGCTGCGCGAGCGCCTGCGCCTTGCGGAACTGCGCCTTGCTGTGCTTGTCGTCGACCTCCAGCACCTTGTCGCACAGCTCGATCGCCTTGGCCGGGTTCGTGCCGAGCTTCACGTGGCAGAAGGCCATGTTGGACCACACGGCCACCTTGAGCTGCTCGATCTGTTCGCCCTCCTCCTTGGTAGCGCTCATGCCGCTCGCGCCTGCCGCATACTGCGCCATGGCGTCGCCCTGCACCGACAAGCCGTTCACGTACGCGAACACCTTGGCGTACGAGCGCAGCGCGCGCTTGAGTTCGCCGCGCTTGAACAGCACGTTCGCCTGCCTCTTGAGTGTCTCACCCTGCTCGATCTTCTCCCGCACCGACAGCAGGCCCATGCGCGGCTTCCACGCCAGCAGCTCATCCTCGCTCAGCTCCATATCTCTTTTCGTCGTTGTCCTTTTTTCCGTCCCGAGTCAAAATCGAAAATGGATCGAACATATCCCCAGGGCAGGGGTACACTCATTGTACTGATTTAGATAGAGTAGTAACCCATGCTTGAGGTTATACGTAGTGTACTGAATTAATCATTTGTTGCTATTTCAGTGGGTTATGTACGCCCAGCTCAGGGTTACGACATAACCTCTGAAGTAACTTGAAGCGGGGCTGCATGCCTTCACGGCGGTAATGTCATCATTTTCACGTTACGCAAGCAACAACGAAACAAGCTCTCTTATGGCCGATCGTAAGGGTAGTCGACACCCACGATGGCGACTACACTCTTGACCTTCGCATGGGATGCATCATGGCGACGCGA
>JAADYG010000262.1:0-40001 GCA_023338115.1 Phytopythium boreale
ATCAAGCGCGGAAAAAAATGCTGCCATCGTCTCAAATACGATTTGAGGAGTATTTGGGCCGATTTTGAGCGTTGTAGAGTTCCTATTGGCTGATTTTCGGGCCAAAATTGCGACCTCATTTATTTTTGGCCAGGACTGTAGAAACAGACGTGTTTCAGTTATGTTCAATACAATACCTGTAACAATACATATTAAAAATATGGATGTCTAAAATATACATTTTAAAGATTTTCGTGTTTGCGAAAACGGTGGTACGGTAAGATACCGGTATGTCACCGGTATCTTGCCGTCAAACGGAGGAAAAAGAGGGGCGCTGAGGACGTCGAAGTCCACTCACAAACGACGGCAAGCGTCACGGGATCGGGCGGTTCCTCTCCTCATTGTCGGAACCAATTAAACGCCTCGGAAGGATGCTGCGCGCTCGTCATCTGGCCCGGTTCGCCCGCCCGCTGGTGCGTGATGATGGGTGCCACCCTTCAGTTGCTCTGTGCCCAGTGCATCTCACTCTCGGACCCGCTAACGCAACGACAACCTTGATGCGATGATGACCTCGTCCACGCGCCTCGCGCTCCCGACGGACCCGTTCACGCAGCAGCAGCAGCCACCGCGCGCGCTGTCAGTGCTGAAGCGCGGCTGGTCCAGTAGCGCGGCGCCGCAGTCCACCCAGGAGATCTGGCGGTCGGTGGGCGCCGTGTGCTTTGACGTGGACAGCACCGTGTGCGAGGAGGAGGGTATCGACGTGCTAGCCGAGTACTGCGGCGCCGGCCAGGCCGTCAAGGAGTGGACCACCAAGTGCGTACCGTTGCTGAGTGCTCACGCTGCTACGTCTCCGTCTTGCTGACGCGCGTGTCGCTGCTGCTGACGACAGAGCCATGAACGGAAACGTCAAGTTCGAGGACGCGCTGGGCGCCCGCCTGGCGCTCATCAAGCCGTCCAAGCGCGACGTCAAGGCGTGCCTCAAGAATCACTCTCCGCGGCTCACGCGTGGTGCGTCACGTGTATTACTGACTGTGGCGAGGAGGTGGTCGATCGTTGACTGACACGTGCCTACCGCACCGCGACCAGGCATCAAGGAGCTCATCTCGACGCTGCACAAGAACAACATCGACGTGTTTCTCGTCTCGGGCGGCTTCCGCGTCATGATTGAGCCCGTCGCGGAGATGGTCGACGTCCCGCTGACCAACATCTACGCCAACACGATCTTCTTCGACGTCGACGGCAACTACAATGGCTTCGACGACACGGAGCTGACCAGTCGCGATGGCGGCAAGGCCCACGCGATCGATGTGTACGTCGCCCCCTGTGCTTATTGCGTGTGTTCTTATTAGTATGTCGTCGGTTTGAATGGGCTAACATTGCATGTTCCGACAGCATCAAGAAGATCCACGGGTACGAGAAGATTGCCATGGTCGGCGACGGCGTGACGGATCTGCAGGCGCGGCCGCCCGCCGACCTCTTCGTCGGGTTCGGCGGCATCGTGACGCGCGACATTGTCAAGAAGGAGGCGGACTGGTTCGTGACCGACTTCGACGACCTGATCAAGCCGTTCAAGTGAATCGAGGGCAGTAGCTAGAAGTGCACATGCAAGAGTGCTGTCGCGTATCGACGCGGTCGCCGTACGATCAGATGAACGCGTCCAGATTTAAACCACCCTTCACGTTGAGAACCAAACAAAAAAGCGAATCTGTATTTCTAAAGTATGGACATGCAGATGGCAAAGTCGACCAGGAGGACGGGACGCCGGGGACACCTCTGGGCACCCGGGTCGCCCGCCGCCAGTGCGCGGATGTGCGTGCTCTATTCCTCGACCATCTCGAGCTCGTCTCCGTCGTCCTCGGCGCCGTTCTTGAGGTCGGCCGGGGTTTTCCGGAGCGCCTTGACGCGGCGGCTCTGCATCGAGTAAATATCCTGCTTGTCCATGTGGATGCGGCCGAGCTTGTCGCCCGTGAGCTCGTCGCGCGAGATGTTCTTGACCTTCTTGGGCGCCAGGCCCTTGGGCTTCTTGGTGGCGACCTTCATTAGGTCGGCCGACGCGAACTTGTGGCGGCGGAACTGCAGGTCGAAGCGCGGGCCCATCTCGTCCAGCTCGACGCGCGGGTGCGAGTCGTCGCCCTTTTTAAAGTCGACCGAGTACGAGCGGAAGAAGACCTGCTCCTTCCAGGCCGTGCACACGATCACGTGGTCCAGGCCCTTGACGTTCACGTTCGGGACGACCGTGCCGCGGAACATGTCGAGCAGGAGGTTCTTGAGCTTCGCGAACGGCTCGCGGCTCTCCCACTCGTCGCCCGAGAACACGAAGCAGGGCTTGGAGCCCGGCGCCTTCTTGCTCTTGCACTTGAAGCCGTCGATCGACCGGAAGTTGGAAAAACCGAACTCCATCACGTCCAGGATGTGCCCGTCGAACATGCGGCCCAGCACGAGGTTGCTCGGACGCTTCTTCGTGTGGCTGCCCACCGCGAAGAGGCTCGCGTCGTTCTTCTGCGCCAGGAACTCGAGCTTGTTCTCGTCGTCGAACACGTGGATGTCGTTCTTCTTGCCCATCATCTTGGCGAACGGCGCCTTGATCATGCGCTGTTCACGTCGTTTCCAGGTTCGTAACGTCAGCCACACGCCAGTACAGAACGCACCAGTCAAGCCCTAGCTAGAATCCACGCACCATGTCGCGCAGCAGCAGGTTGACCTCCTCGTTGGTCTTGTTGCCGCGCAGCACCAGCAGGTTCTTGGTGTTCTCCACCAGCTTGGGCTCCTTGTCCTTGACGGCGCGCTGCACGCGCGCCTTCACGCGCTTGGGCTTGGCCACGACCGACACCTTGCGGCTCTGCTTGGCCGCATTCTTGCTCACCTTCTTGGCCGCGCGCTGGATCTGCTTGCCGGCCGTCGCCTTGATGATCTTGGACCCGCCGCCCATGGTCGCCGCCCTTTCCTACTTACGTCCTGGTCGAGTGGCAGGTTGTTGTTGCCGCTGTCCGGCCAACCAAAGTGGGCAGCTCCTCACCGTTGGGGTCCACTAATGGGATGATGGCGGTAGTGATCGTCGGGCTTTGGTTGGTGCAGGTTTGATGGCCGTTACGCATCCAACATTTAACTGATACACTTGCGGAGCAAACCAGCCGGCTGAAGGTGAAGGCGGGCTCTCATGACGCGCCTCGTTACGGACATGCGAGCACGACGCGGACATGCTCAGGGACTCGTACATGCGCGCGCACCGGCGACGGCGCTGTTGCGAACATTACAGCCAGTGATGCGCGCGGGCCGTCGCGCAACGCCGCGCGGTTTTCTCGCGCGCGGCGCCAGCGCCAAGAAGGGGGGTCGTGATCATATCTTCGCTTTTCGATACTAAACCGAACATAAACTGCAAGCGCACAGACTAAAAGGGACGATGCCGTCCGCCCGTTACGAACCGTTTCAGTTATAAATCTGCCTTCCGCCGCGGCGTGTCTTGACGCCGGAGGGGGCTGCTGGCCCATCAGACGAAACGAGAGGGGAAAGGACCTCGAAGAAGCAGCAGACGATGGCGCAGAACTTGGCGTTCGGCCGCAGCGGCGGCTCCAGCTCGTGGGCGGACGACGACGACGCGGACTTCCCGCCGATCCCCGTGGCGCCCAAGCTGCCCGCGTGCGTTGCGCTTGGACTGTAGAGAGGGAACGCGGGGAAGTGCTGTAGAGCGGGTGGATTGACCGGGACTCGTGTTGTGTGGCGGACGCGCAGCGTGGAGGAGAAGCAGCCGATCGAAGAGGAGGAGATCGAGACGCGCGAGCAGCGCCGCAACGGTAAGCGCAAGCCGTTGTATCGTGTTGGAGCCGCACGTGGGGACACGGCCACTGACGGGGGGACGCTTGCGTTCGCTGCATAGATGCCGACCGCGCGCCGCGTGGGCCGCGCGGGGGCTACGACGACCGCCGCGGAGGCCGCGAGGAGCGTCGCGGAGGCTACGAGGACCGCCGTGGCGGCCACGAGGAGCGCCGCGGTGGGTATGAGGACCGTCGCGGTGGGTATGAGGACCGTCGTGGTGGGTACGAGGAGCGCCGCGCGCCCCGCGAGGAGCGCCCGAAGAACCCGGTGCCCGACCAGCCGCCGTACAAGGTGATCTGCGCTCTGGTCTGCCTGTTATCGAGAGTGCCGCTCCTAACGTGACGGTGTCTGTGAATGGACCGCAGCTGTACGTGGGCAACCTGCCGTTCCGTATGAACGAGGACGACCTGGCCGAGTTCCTGGGCCAGGAGGGCATCCGCGACATCCACTTCCCGCGCGACTTCGAGACGGACCGCCCCAGGGGCTACGCGTACGTCGAGTTCGACAACCGCGAGGCGCTCGTGCGCGCGCTGGAGCTCGACGGCCAGTCGGCGGACGGCCGCTCCGTCAAGATCGACGTGGCCAGCGCCCGCGACCGCGACCGCAAGCCGCGCCAAACGGAGAACTCGTGGTTCGCGGAGAAGCGCTCGGACCGCTCTGCCGACCGCTCCCGGTGCGTAATACCCTCCATTACCTGATCGTGCTGCATAGAGCGAGCAGCGTCTGACGTTGCGTGTTGTACAGCCAACCGGCGGACGAGGGGGCCCCTCGCGAGCGCCGCAAGATCAGCCTGCTGCCGCGGTCCACGTCGAATGACTCGAAGGACGGCGCGGTCACCAAGCCGAGCATCTTTGGCGATGCCAAGCCGCGCGACGAGGCCGCGTACCTCGAGCGACAGAAGGCGCGTGATCTGGAGCGGAAAAAGCAGGCGGAGGAGGCCAAGGCCAAGCGGGAGGCGGCCAAGAAGGAGAAGGAGGCCGCCAAGGCCAAGGCCGAGGCTGACGCGGCTGAGGCCGACTCGGCGCCGGCCGACAAGAAGCACGAGCGCGGCCACTCCCGCAAGGGCAGCCACGACGACGCCGTGCGCCCGAACTCGCGCAAGAACAGCCACGACGACGCGGCGCCGCGCGCTGGCGGTCGCGGCCGCGGCCGTGGCGATAAGAGCCACCCCGAGCGCCGTGTGGAGGGCGGCCGCGGCCACGGACGCCAGGAGCGCGCGGCGGCCCCTAAGAAGGACGAGCCCGCGGCCAGCGCGCGCAAGACGGAGCCGCGCGCCAAGCGCACCGAGCCGCCCAAGGTGACGTTGCGCCGCCCTGATGATGCGCTTGGGTGAGTGAGTGACGCTGGTGACTGACGGTTGTTGTGTGTCTCTGTACCAGGCCAAGATCGCGCCGCCCGTCGCCACCAAGACGAAGAACGTGTTCGACCTGCTCGGCAACGACTCGGACTCGGACTAGATCCCTCGTCTCGCTCTGTGTAGCTTGCTGTGTATCCGGATAGTCGAGAGCCTTGAAGTATGTAGCAGTGTAGCCATTGGGACCCCTCCGCTGGATGACGCGCCGCCTCTCGAGGTGACGCGCATCGCTTTTTTCATGCCAACAATGCTGTCGATTGGCTGAAAATGCGTTCTGTCTTATGATTGGTCTAAAACCCGCAATATCCACGTGGTGTCCCGAAAATAAGCGCTTTCAAACTCGGGACCGCGCGCGATCCTTCCTTCCCCCTTCTTGTTTCGGGGCAAAGCTCGAGACGAAGCGAGAAAAGATCAGCAGCAGCCCACGGCGACCGACGCACGAGATCGACCATGTCGCGACGATATGACGGCCGCACCACCACCTTCTCGCCCGAGGGTGCGTCCCCGCCGCTCTGCGGCCGCTCGGGCGCTTCAGTGTTCGCTCTCCCGGTCTGAATCGGGGTCTAACGACGTGTTATGCACGCTGGAACGTTGACCAGGTCGCCTGTTCCAGGTCGAGTACGCCATGGAGGCCATCAACAACGCCGGCTCGGCCGTCGGCATCCTCGCCAAGGACGGCATCGTGATCGCGGGTGCGTCCAGTCATCAGCTATATATTGAGTCGGGTACAGGAGGAGGGCTAACGCGGGTGTCGCCATTACTGCAGCGGAGAAGAAGACGGTGTCGAAGCTGCTGACGCCGAGCAAGACGAGCGAGAAGACGATCAAGCTGGACGACCACCTGATCTGCGCGGTGGCGGGCCTGACGGCGGACGCCAACATCCTGGTGAACTACGCGCGGCTGTCGGCACAGCGCTACGAGCTGGCATACCAGGAGAAAGAGCCGTGCGAGCAGCTCGTGCAGACCCTCTGCAACTACAAGCAGGCGTACACGCAGTTCGGCGGCCAGCGCCCGTTCGGCGTGTCGTTCCTGTACGCGGGCTGGGACCGCCACCACGGCTTCCAGCTGTACCACAGCGACCCGAGCGGCAACTACGGCGGCTGGAAGGCCACGGCCATCGGCGCCAACAACCGCGCCGCCAAGAGCATGCTCAAGAGCGACTACGAGGAGGATATGACGGTGGACGAGGCGCTCGCCTTCGCCGTCAAGGTCATGGGCAAGACCATGGACACGACCACGCCCAGCGCCGAGAAGCTCGAGTTCACCACCGTCACGCGCGACGCCAGCGGCAAGATCGTGCACCGCCAGCTCACGCAGGCCGAGACGGAGGCGCTGCTGAAGGCGGCGGAGGCCTCGACGGCCGACGCCGGGGACATGTGAGCGTAGCAGGAGCCTTCCGGCTCGCCCACTGGCACCGCAGTCTCTTCGGTTTGAATAACGCGAGCACCGCCGTGATAACCTCCCCCACTGTGTCTGTTCGTACATTACATTCTCTTCTCACCTGGATTAAATCACGCGCTGCCGCCCACGACGCCGATCGGAACCGGCACGCTGGTCGCGGCCGTGTCAACGGCGTCCTTGGCCTGGCCGGCGACGCCAGTGGCCCATCCCGTGGCCTTGCCGATCTGGTCCTTGGACGCGGACTCTATCCGCGCGCCGCAGCTCGAGAAGTCGATGCCGCAGATGAGGAACGAGATGACGAAGCTGAGCACGCAGGCGAGGAAGAACAGGCAGACCCAGTACTTCATGTTCTTCCACCAGTAGACGTTCTTGAGCTTCTTGGCCGTCTTCTCGTACTTCATGGCGTCCTGCTGCAGCTTGTCCGTGCGCATGACCAGCAGGTCGATCTTCTCGCCGCGCTCCATCAGCTGGTTCACGTTGTCGATCATGATCATCTTGACGCGCTCCATCTTCTGGTGCACCTGCGACAGCGGCGTCTCCACCTTGTAGTTGTCGTACTTCTTCATCAGCGTGTCGAGCGTGCTGCTGAAGGCCGCCATGGCGTACGCCAGCGCCGTCTTGGTCTGCTGCTTGTACTGCGCCAGGAAGGCCGCCTTGACGTCCGACAGCATCATGAAGGCCACGCTCGCGTGCACCTGGTCCTCCGCCATGCACATGTACGTGAGCCCGTCGTCGTGCAGGAAGAAGAAGTTGTACTCGTTGTACGGGAACACGCTCTTGACCGGCGCCGGGCTGCTCACGTGGCTCGCCTCGTGGTCCGACAGGTGCTTGAGCACCGCGCGCGTCACCGTCGGGAAGTTGCCGCTCTTGTCTGTATGCTCGCACAGCACGTGCTGGTTCCGCGCCACCAGCGCGTACACGATCGACATGCTCTCTCGCTTAGTGCAGAAGAGCTCGTTGGTCACTGGTCGCATTAGCAGCGTCGCTCCGACCGCAGCCACCGCCGCGCATGACTGTTCGGGATGCATCGCCTTGAGCTTGAAGCTGGTTTTGACCAATCATGTGGCAGGATCTCCCCTATCCTTCACGGGATTTGTGGATAATACCGAGCCTGCGGCGGAGGGGTCGTCCGAAGGTCGCGCGAACGAAACCTGACACATCGCTATCTTTGGCAACACGCGGGGGGCTCAACATCAGCAGCGAGAAGGTCTTCTTCTCCGCGGCCGCGCGTTCCTTCGTGATCCACAAGCCGCCGACGAGATGGCGCGCAACAGCCGCGCTCGAGATGCGTCCGCGGGCGGAGATGTAGCGGATGACGCGCGCGAGCGACTGCTCCCGCAGCGAGAGGAGGGGGAGGGCGAGGACGGCGACGCCTTCACGCACGAGGAGCTGCTGCACTCGATCGGGTCCTTCTCGGCCGTCGTGCCGCCCGTCGTCGCCACGATGCTGCTCGCTAGGTGGGTTCAACTCGGTCGTCCGGCATCCGGGCGGTTAGGCTCATGATGGCCTTGGATGGGCGCGTGGTCGCTAGGCCTATGCATCGCTACTGGTCCGTCTTGACCTCGAAACTGACGCGTGCGCTTGTCTTCCGCTGTCATATTCGTGTCTGACGCCCGCAGTTTCGTATCGCTCAACGTGGTGGACCCAGCGACGGCTCAGGCACTCGCAGAGTACGTGTTGTTGCCGTGGTCTCGTGCTTTCTGTCCAGGAGAGCGCACACACTGACTCGTCACTGCTTCTTGCATCACCTGTCGGCTGCAGTGCGTATCTCATTTACGGCCCGGACGAGGACGCGGGCGCGTCAGCGAGCACCAAGTTTGCCGACGCGGTGGTGAACGCGCTCGTGATCGTGTCCTTCTTCCTCGTCGCGACGTTCGTGATCGTGTTCTGCTACAAGTTCAACTTCAACAGGGTATGTAGTCCACAGGCTCCCCGCGCTAGGACCTTAAAGAAGGCAATGACACTCACCGTGCGACTGACACCAATGCAGGCGCTGATCGGCTACATGATGGTCTCGTCGGCCATGCTCCTGGGCATGCTGGGCGGCAACATGGTCATCATCTCGACGGCGCAGATGCACGTGCCCGTGGACGTCTTCTCGCTGCTGTTCACCATGTACAACTTCGCGGTCGTGGGCGTCGTGGCCATCTTCTACCAGAAGGGCACGCCTAAGTGGGTCACGCAGATGTACCTGGTGCTCACGTCCGTCATCATGGCCTGGCAGCTAAGCCAGTTCCCAGAGTGGAGCACCTGGGCGCTGGTCGTCGTGCTCGCGTTTTACGACCTGTGCGCGGTGCTCACGCCCTGCGGCCCGCTCAAGTGGCTCGTGCACCTCGTCCAGCAAGAAGGGCGGCCATTGCCAGGTCAGTCGTCGGGTACAGATTCGCCATGTCAATGATAGCGGTACCCACATGTTCGTTTGCGGTCGCACAGGGCTGCTGTATGAGGCTGACATCCGTCGCGAGCACTCGGCGCCGCGCTTATCCCATCCCAGCACGCCCGCTGTTAGCGACAACGTCTATTACCAGTGCGAATCCGAGATCCCGCTCCGGCTCGGGTCGCCTCAGCAACGAGAACAGACAGCAGCTGCGCCGTTGACGTCGGGGGAGCTGCTTCTGCGCGAGCGGTTGCACGAGTTTTACGCCAAGCACAACCCATCGGCCATTGGCCGCATCGACAAGATCGTGGAGCGGTATCACGGTCGCGAAGAGGAGCTGTGGCACGATCTGCGCCAGAAGTACATCACCGAGCAAGGAGGTACGGACGACAGCTACTCTCGGAGATGTCATCGAAGCGCATGAGCGGAAACTAACGGCTGTGTGCATCATACCAGATGAAGACGAGACGATCAAGCTGGGACTCGGAGACTTTGTCTTCTACAGCGTCTTGGTGTCGCGCGCGGCCAAGTACGACTTCTCCGCCATGGTCGGGTGTCTGATCGCAATTCTCATGGTCAGTCGGAAGTTGACTCGATTTCTCAACGATATGGCTGCGCCCTCATGACTCACCATTTCCGTGTTACTTGTGTACTTTCCTGCCGTCGCGCTCTTCTTTTTCTCCACTTGGTCGACCAGGGACTTGGTGGCACGCTGTTTCTGTTGGGAATCTACAAGAAGGCACTGCCGGCGCTGCCGATTTCCATCTTGTTGGCCACTGCGGTGTATTTCTGGCTGCGATTCGTGTTTGTCGACTACGCCAACGTTGCGCTCAGCATCGGGGCTGTCGCGCTCTAAATAATGACATGAAATGACGGATCGATTGCGCTGATACAGCGGCACGCCGAGATCTCCGTTTTTTTGGCTTTAACTCCCGCCCTGGATCGGTGCTCGCCTCAAATGTAGTTGCCATCAACGATGCTTTGCTGGAGAAACTTGGTGAGGAAGCCGAATCCAAGTAGATGAAGCGCCTCCAACTCGATCTTGCACGGTAGCGCCTGCAGCCACATGCCGACTTCCTCCCCGTAGCTTGGTTGGAACTGTGAGGCACCGGTTTATAGGTCTCTTAGCCATGAGAGGAGTGACCAAGCACGCTGTTACACTCGCAAACCTGGATGAACGGGGCATTGAGGAACCCGCGAGCAACAGCGAGGTCCTTGCGGCTAAGTGGCTTGAGGGCAACGCTCGGTAACTCAAGTGCAGCGACTTGAGACGGACGAAGTCCGATCCATTTGATGTCGACGACTGGGTGACATAAGATTCCATCAGCATGCGCTACGGATTGCGCCAATTCCTAATTGGGCGTATGGCTTACCGTATTGCGCGGTCTCCAGTGGCATCCGCGCTGAGCCTAGCTTGTAGGTCAACTTGTCAACGTCATTCGATTAACAATTTGGCTAAATCGTTAGACATCCGACGGGACCAAGCCATCATTACCATGATTGAGAGCCCGAAAGGGTTGCAGTCGCATAAGCCAAGCACCGGAATGCTGAGCGTTTGGCTGAGAAGCAGCACAAACGCTCTAGTTGATATCCACGAGTCAAATTGCTTGTTTGCAGCATCTGGTCAGGGATGCACACGTCATGCGTGCACTTACCGAGTCGATAGATCCGGGAATCCTCGCCCCGTGATGAGGATGCTCGGAACCTGCTCGTGAAACCTGTCCTCTCTAGGAGAACGAGACCAACGCCGTCAGCTTTCGATGTTGCAGCGACAGTGGACAACTTCAAGTTGCCGATCGCTACCTGAGACGATTGAATATCCCTGGTACCCGAAGCACATTGGTGAGAGCGACCACCTAACGGGACATGGCAATAGGTCTTCGCAAACCCTACCATCTTTCTCGATGACCACGATGCATTGAGCGTTGCTGCGTCTGTTCATCGGTGCAAACCAGATTTGTGTTAGCCAGATCAAGTTAGGAATCTGCCTTCAAGGGTCAAGTGCGTCGTACATTTCATGTGGCTTCAAGTTGAGCAGCTGCTGCGTGATCGAGATCTCTTCACCACCGCCGCAGTTGTGCCATTGATCGTCTCTCTGCGAAGAGTATTCAGCAGTCGACATACAGAGTTATCAACGAGCGGAATTTCGATGGCAATCACCAATTCACCTTACCAGAACGCTGATGGCCCCCGCAAAACACCCTTTGGTCGCGCCGACAATGTTCAAGCATCCACGTGGGACGCCCAGTATGCTTCCTGCGTCTGATAAGGACAACACGCCAGTTAGTACGGGATCAACCAGCCGTAACACGCTCACGTTACGCCCCCCACCAAGTATCGCTTCGTCCGCCTCATTTTGTCCGCGAAAGAACGGGTGCAGGTAGTACACGTCGCGCTGGCAACACACGACACTGAGTCAAGTAACAACAAGGGCGAGCCCTTATTCAGCAGGGTAAGGCAACGCAACCAACCTGCGTAGCCGTTTTACCCTCCGCAAGAAGAGAGTGCGCCGTCTGCAAGATCAGCCAAATTGCCGTGTACTTGCGCCCGCTCTGACGATTCTGCAGTTTTATTGGCACTATTGTGTCAGAATAATGCGGTTCAAGATGCTTGACAAGCGGAAATTTACCAGCTTCACGAGGCGCGTGGCCATGTTGTGCACCAGCCGGTTGCTGTCTGCGTCGAACTTCATCGAGGCCGACTCGCGCTTCAGCTGCAGCAACCATTCCTAGGTGAGTATTGTCAGCGGTGCATCGTGGCCAGATCGGTCCTCAACGAGAACGCACCACTCGTAAGCTTGGAAGGCGGCCGGTCTTGTGTGCGGCCCAGCAACCCTCGTTAGATCGTCAGCCGCACAGACCATGCGCACCATTAACAACCGACCGCTACTTGCCGAAATGCCCTGGAGCAAGTCCGCCGCCAGCGCCTCAATTCTCCGCATGATCTGGTTGCATTCACACCGCAAACAGGTCCTGCTTCAACACCTGCACACCATTCGGAACGGTAGCGTCCAGCGCTTCAAACGAACCTCGTCGCGCGAGAGCGACGCCCATTCCGGCGCGGCGACGGCCCTTCGATCGCGTCCGAGCGCTTCCATGCCGTCCTTTCCTCTGCCTTGTGAAGACGCGCGCACTTTCCGAACTGACCGACCATCACTCCACTTCAACTCAATGGTAATCGCACCGAGAGCGCAAGAAGTACAAGGCCACCCACGCTTCGTTGTAACATTCCGGGTCTTTATGTGAGCCGAACGCCGCTGAAGGCGTCGGCGTTGGCCCGCGGCATCGTGACGGAGGAGCGCAGGAAACACGTGTGGCCCCTCCAGAACGTGAACGACCGGCACTGCGGGTGTTCGCAGCACAGGCGCTCGCACTCGTCCACCGAGGCCACCTTCTGGTGCATGATGTCGAACGCGTCGCCTCCGCTGTCCATCCAGTTGCTGGAAAAGTGTTGGAAGAAGCAGGTCTTCGTCGAGGCTCCGTCCGTCACGCTGCTCCTGTCGGTCGCGCTGGCGCCGTCGTCGCGTGACAGGCTGGACGGTGAGATGGGCGTCATGTACGACGCAAAGTGCTCGAGCGCGCCAGTGTGCGCGCAAAACGGGCCCGTCAGCGAGTTGCAGACCTCCTCCTCGGCTCCGCTGGCAGGCGCATACACTGCGCGTGTGGTGCTGTCGTCTGGCGGGGTCTGCGCCGCTATACAATGCGACAACGCGACCGCAATGACCGCGAGAAGCCGCATCCTAGTCATCGCGATCTGCAATGTACTTAGCGCCAAAGTGCCAGATGAAAATCGGCACTGAGTATCTGCCTGATACGCACGGCGTGGAGGTTATTGATAGGTCAATAATACAGCATTTAGACCAATCAGAATGTACAGAGTCTGGATAATCGACAAATCGCGTTGAAGGCAACTTCAAGTGCGCGACCAAAAATGGATGCATTGAGCTCTTATACTCTGTTGGCGAGCCTCCACACCGACAGAATCCGCGATCGACTACTGCCGATCATGTCTGAGCGGCTGCGCTTGCAGGTTCGACAGTCGCCGCGCGATCTGTTGGCGCCTCGTGGCGTTCCATGTGAGCCTGAAGCGCAGTCGGCGAGCACCAGGAGCGGCAGACATGGCGTGGAGGCTTGGCAAGACGAACTCGGCGAGCTGTACTTTAAGGACGCGAGCTTCGGACCGAGGGACTACGTTGCTACACTGTACGGGCTTGCAACTCCACACTACTCGAGCTATGACGATAAGGGGTTCCCGCCGGAAACGAGTCGAGTTGCGCGTCTGAAGCGCGCCGTGGTCAAGTTCCTGTGGGAGCTCATGGAGGATGCGTCCTGGGGCATGCGTGACCTGTTCTGTCACTTTGGAGCGAGGCCATCTGGGTCATTAGCGCAGTATTGCGCTGTACCGTGCATTGATTTCGAGTCGTTCACCGAGTTCATCGCCCGATCCGGCTTCCAGAGCAGCCGCGCGCCACCTTCCAGGCAGGAATGGTTTGTCGTGTTCCGCAGTATCCAGGAGCTGTCGATCGCTTCGGTGGGCGGCATTTCCTTCAGTGCGTTCCGGACAGCGCTGCTTGACCCGTTCCACATGGTAAGGACAGACCAAACAGTGCTATGCGCGCTGCTGCCGTCTTCTAACGCGTTGGCTCTGTCGCTTGGCGTGTGTCTAGGCGTTCTGGAGACAGTATACGCGTCACTTATTGACGACTGACCGTTCCATCGGCTCTATTGTCGGGACTTTGCAGCTACAGTTCAAGCCGATGTCGTCGAGCGGTGCCGAAGATCGACAGTCGGGCTTGCAAAGCATCCAGGGGGAGATATTAGTCCCGTGGTTCGAGTTCCTCGACGGACTGATAGGGTTCCATGCTGCTCTTGGACTTCCGGAGCCGTCAGCCTCTAAGAGCTGCCGCCTTCTCTATCGGTTTGACCGGTTGGGCGAAGGAGAGATCGACGTGAGCAGCTTCGTGGAGCACGTACGGACGACCCTGATCGAGTTTTGCGATACGAATGAGAGGCCGAGAAGCGTTTTGACCTTTGCACAGAGCGAAACCCAGACGACTGCTGTTCTCAACTCGCGAGGTCGCCCAGACGTTGAGACTTTCACCACTGCCAAAGCCGTGCGGAAGCTGTTCACCGCCCGCGCCCGCGCTGCCAGTCACGAGCTCGATATGGCGTCTTTAGGGACCATACCGACACCGTCGAGTAGCGGGCTTCAACTGTTCAGCCTAGCATGCGACCAACAGGCCGGAGACCGTTATCATCTGGGCAGCAAACACCATCAGCGGAACTCACGCTATTGCCTCGAGATGGCCCTGCTGGAGGAGGGCAACTCTCGGCTTTCAAAGATCCATCGTCTCCCAGTCACGCGGATCTTACGGTAAGTTACGCCTACAAGTTGTCGTTCTCCATTACGCACGCTTACATCGCCATGTGCTTGCCTGCTGACCAAATTGGTGACCGCTATGACGTTGTCGACGTACGAATATCCTCACAGTGAGGGCACCGACTTTCGCGGTCATAGTCGAGGTGGAGCAGAGTATGACGTCACCGACTCTCACGGAAACGAAAGCTCCCCATGAGTAAAGGCACCATCTTCAGCTGCTAGCATTCCAATGGCAGTCGACAACACGTTTCAGACTCTCTACAGACGCGAGGCGGCGTCCTTCTTGTATCCAAGCAGACGAAGGCGACTAATGCCGCCGTCCGGGAACATCTCCAGCCGCACGTAGTTGACACCTTCCGGGACGAGCGTCACTGCGCCGCTGTCGACCGAGAACAAGTGCTGTTTGTGCGCCGACAGCTTGATCCGCGGCAGCACCACCTTCCACTTGCTCGTAACCTCCTCTCCACCGAGCATCCGCGCGGCATCTTCGTCACTGCCATGGAAGTTAGTGCCGTACAGGACACAGCTCTCCGGGAAGTTGCCCTTGAAGTGGTTCGTGTCGACCTCAACCTGGTGGATCTCGCCCAGGTGGCCGAGCTTGAGCACCACCCAGTCCTTACCGGGAACCTCCAGCAAGCCCGAGGCCGGATCGGCATGCAGAACCGCGGGTCGCGTCTTCTTGCGCGCGGTCTCCCAGCCGTCGGCCATGATCGTGCTCCTGCCCGGGGCCATCAGGTTCTTCGGGTGGCCGTAGTGCGCGTCGTTGAACGTGATCACCTGCCCGCCGTGCTCGACGCTCACGAGGTCGATGAGCTGCGACGGCGCCACACGCGTCCAGTCCATCACGACCGAGCCGTAGACGCGCAGGCGCGCGATGCCGCCATCCGGGAACATGTTGAGGCGCAGGTGCGTCCACGGGCCGCGCTTGTCCGCCGGGATCGTGAGCAGGTTGCTCCGCGTTTCAGGGTACCCCGGCCCAATTTCTGCCATTGCCATGCATTATCGTTAGCCATGCAGCTTAAATCACTCCAGTAGCTAGAGAGGGCAACCGCCAACGTACCAGTCATGGGGACGAGCTCCGTCCACTCGTGGGAGCGGAGCTGCTCCGCCAGCGCGAGCTCCTCCGGCGACGCGCAGACGCCCATAGCTCGCTCGGACGTGGCCTTGGCGGTCAGTTCTCGCAGTGCCGGGGGCGTCTTCGTGTCGTTCAGGTCGGCGGGGAATCGCGCAGCCTGGATCGACACGCGGGGGGCGTTGTTGCCCGTGAAAAAGGCCGTGTCGACCTCCACGGCCTCGATGACGCCGCGCAGGCCGAGCTGCAGCAGGCACCAGTCGTGGCCGGGCACGCGCTTGCGACGCGTCTCCCACCCGTCCATCCACTTGCCAAAGGTGGTGAACTCGTCCGGAAGGAAGACGGGCGGCTCCGGCAGCAGCAGGTGGTGCGCCGGCGCGAACCATTCGTCTGTCGCGAACAGCACGCGCCCGCCGAGCGCGGCGCTCGCCAGGTCCGTCAGCTTGTCCGTCATTGGGAGCGAGTCTGGATATGAAGCACGCGTCGAGTCAAACAGGTCGAGGGCGACGCTGGGAAAAGGAAAAGAAAATCTGAGACTGACGCGGCCGCCAGCGCGCTCCCCATTCGCCGGGGGGAGCGGGAGGCGCGCGCATTCACGGCCGCTCGCCCCCTTCGGTGCGATGTCCCATCCGTTATGAACGCTGCGCATTCACGGGGATGAGCGACGAGGGGCTCCCTTTAACGCGATGACGCGCCCGAGGTGGCGCTATTGGTTACGCGCAACTTTCGCGCAACATTCATCAACGAAAAATAATGTTTAACACACAATATTTGACACAGTGCTGAATACAGAGTATGAATCCTCTATTTTAGGATAGTTATCAGGGTTCGCCAAGTTGAAGTTGCTGGGTGTATGATCTAGATCTTGGCGGGCGAGTCCGGGTCAGGGTCAGGGTCCACGACCTTGCGGACGGCGTCGGGCACCACGAAGAAGCGCGCCTTCTCGTCCTCGATCGAATATGGCTCGATGACGCAGAGCGACGTGGCGCGTGCGTCGCGTGCGGCGGCGTCGATAGCGTCACAGGCCGCGAGCAGCGGCATCTTGGCAAGGTTGTCGCGCGGAATCGCGGACACTTCGGCGAACTTGCCGAGTCGGAACGCGAGCGCGAGCTTGCCGGCGGTGATCCCGTCCGCATTTTCCACGTGCTCCGCGTCGATGACGCTGCAGGCGAGCTCCGAGTCGCTCGTCATGCTGCGCCGGTTCCAGTTGGCGGACCCGAGGGAGACGTACACGTCGTCGATGATCACGAGCTTGGTGTGCACATACAGCTTGCGCGACGCGCGCGTCGTGTACAGCCGGAATTTGCCGGGGAACGCGCGCTGGAGCGGCTCGACCACGTCGAACTTGTATTTGGCGTACCCCGTCAGCGTGGGCTGGGTCGTGCGGTTGACGACCACGATCACGCGCTGTAGCCTTGGGAGTACACGCATGAGCTCGTCCAGAAGCTCTGGCACGAGGATGAAGTACTGGTCTTCGATGTAGATGTAGTTGCGGGCGTTGCGGATGGCCTTGATGCGCGCATGGAAGATAGGTTGCTCTCCACGAGGCGCAAAGCTGGCATATAGCTCGCCACACTCGGGACTGAACGTCCGTAGTACCTGCACTGCATGCGACCCGCTCTGCTGTTGTACGTCGATCGGATGGGCCTCCTCTCCTGGATACGGCTCGTTGATCCGCGGGAGTGGGCCAAACTCGGGGTTGCTGAACCGCAGCACGACGTCCACCAAGTCGTCGTTGGTGCTGGGCTGGGGCTGCCCGTTCCATCGCGCGACGAAGTTTGCGGCCACGTCGAGCGCAGCGGGTCCCTCGAGCTTGCAGTGCGCGTCGAGCCACCCGTCGTGATCTTTCTTGATGCCCGTTTGCTCTCGTAGAGCGGCGTTGTCGTGCGTGGCGGTGTCCCATCGGTCGTTAGTCAGATCGATGCCGCCCAGGTATGTGGCAAGGCTGCGTCCTCGCCGCACGATGAGCGACTTTTGATGGTGCGACGAGGTTGTGTGCGGCAGGCGGTCGTCAAACACGAACCGCGCGGGTCCGGCGTGCGTGGGGGTTGGGCATGCAGCGTTGGTTCGATCCCGCATGGCCACGTTCTGTTCTTTCTCGAGCACGTTGGTCCACACGAGCATGCGCACGTCCGATCCTCGAGCGATGGCAGCGTCAACCAGGTCTCCAAAGCGCGAACTACTCGCCGTTTTGTTGGCTGCGCTGTGGTCTTGAACAGGGGTGAAGGGCACGTTGTCGACGCTCCAGCCCGTGAGATAGACGCGATCGTGGCTACTGACGGAACGGAATACATCGGCCGCCTCGGTGAAGATGCAGACGCAGCGTACAGTGTCACGCGGTTGCCCGTCGAGTAGAGTGCTAGATCGTGCCTCGGCGCTCCGTCGCGGGCTGTGTCCATCTCCTCTTGGGTCAGGAACCAGTGCGTGGGCTCCAGCAGCGGCTCTTGGAGCTTCTTGGCCGTGGTTGTGGTCGACGCCACGGGCGTGTTTTTGCGGAGGCAGGATGGCACAAACGAATAACAGCTGGAGAACATCTCTGGTTTCACTCGCGGTGGAGTCCAATCTATTGAGCTATCGGAACGAGCGAAGCGTGAGCTGGAGCTCTCGATCAGTAATTGAAGCGCTGGTATTGACGAAGGACGCAAGGCACGCTTTAAGCCCGCAGCATTTCACGAGACCCGTCTTACGAGCGCGTGCGTCAGGTTGTTTTTAGACCTCCGCTGAACGTGAGAAGCTCGACGCAAATAGAACAGCAAGGTTCTCCTCGTGACAGTGAATAGCATTGGGGCGGAGCACTGCTTCGTTGTTGGTAAGTCTGAGAGTGGGCTGAGGTCGGTATTGTCGTGAAGGTGCTGGAACGCGAGAGAAAGTAGCGAAGGTTGGTTGCAGTCTGGGGCTCAAAAGGTATGAAGCGAGTTGTTCCGGAAAGGTAGAACTGGTTGAAGTCCAATCCACCCAATCACCGCTCAGTATGCTTTCTTTTAGCCAATCCGATTTAAATGCACGAGAGAGCTTCGCTTGGCGGTTGCTTCTGGATCGTTAGCAGCTCCTGCTATGGTGCAACGCGTTTACCAGTGTAAGTGCGGTGAGTTCGGAACGTGTCCATGACAGCTCAAATGCGCACAGTGTTAAGGGCTACTATACAGTAAGGCCTTAATACCCACCGCATCACCGCAACCGACAAGCAACTGGTGAGAAGGCGCGTCATTCTTGCAGACCCTTCGCGTTTGTAGCATTGTTAGCAGCGCCCAACATGTTTGTACACTGGTCGAGGCAACGGTATCTCGCCGATGGCTCGCGGTGTGCACGCCACCAGTGCACGAGCCGCCCCTTTGCGTTTCTCCGAGCACAGTCTCTCCGAGCCAGCGACCACCCGTGTCGAAACGAATCGCGGAACGGCGGAAACCGCTCGGATCCCCCGCCGCCCCCACACTCGCGCGATGAGCTTAATGAGGTCTGCTGGTGTCGTCATTGGTCTTTCGGGCTGGATTTTGTTGGCGAAACGACTCGCGCTGCAAGAGCTTTGCGCTGTGGTGGGTAAATAAGCATCGCAGGTTATAACCAGCACGAGTGAACCGTCGGCGAGCGGAGGCGGTCTGCCCAGACCGCGTTCGTTTAGCCACTCGAACCCTTTCGTTTGTTGTGATGGGTGGGATTCCTCACTTTGTTGCGCCGCTCGTCGCATTTTGGTAGTGCTTTGGTCGTGTATAGAGATCAGAGACCGCCCGAGCTGTACGTACTGTCCTGTATGTACATAGCTTTCGAGATGGCCGATAGGGCGGAGCACCTGTGTACGTTGCAGTAACAGTAGTAGTACAGTACTCTGTCGTGGACTGTTGTGGGCTCAACCATGTTGTTCCGCTTGCCGTTCGGACGCGGACGCGCGGCGGCGACAGCGACGAGCCCACTGTCCCCCGTCTCTTGATGGAGAGCTCCATCTTTCAGGTTTCCCGCGCAAAACTTCAGCCCTGGCCCCTGCGACCCGCCAGCGCGCGCTGCTCATTACACCTCAAAGCCTCAGTTTCAAGGTTTTTCACTCCGCACCACTTCCAAAAAGTCTATCCATTTCGGGTCTCGCCATAGTGGGGGTCTGAGTTGGCGCGGCGACCGTATGTTCAACGAGCCGGGTTCTTACTTGCGGCTTGAAAATGAGCCGACGGCGGCGAGCCGGCTCCGGTGTGACCATACTTTTCCAAGTATACAGTGTCGAGCTGTACGCTGCCAGTTCAACGAGAGTGACCGGCGCATCGTCACATGAACGCTATCCATAGGTGCGCCAACATGTAATGAAGGCGGCTTGACAGGCGTGGGCGGTTGGTTTCCCTCTGGCGAAAAGATTCCCTCGCCTCCTCGCTTCCCGCCCAATTTTCCTCTCAATCTCTCTCTCTGCCATTAAAAACCTCGCCTTACCGTTGATAAACCTCCATGTCCGTTGTGTTTCCAGCGTATAAAAAACCTCGGATGTGCCGCCGCCGGGCCGCGCGCGCGCGCCCAACTGGCCGACCGGAGAAAACAAGAGAGAAAAACAGATAGAAACAGCAACCAACCCGAGAAAAGGGGGGAAAGCGCCCGCCGCGAAGCGCGACGCGACCGACGAGAGCCCAGGCGGACGCGACAGACGCGAGATGGACGTGAAGGCCGAGCCCGAGGCTGCCGCGCCGCGCCCGGACGCCGCGGTGCCGCGGCGGCAGCTCTCGGTCGACCTCATCCGCACCTTCATGAAGATCAACTCGGTGCGTGCGTCCTTTCCCGTCCTTTCCGTTTCACGATCGCCCTCGTTCATAGCGGTGCACGAGGATGGAAGCGCCGAGTATTCACGACCGATGTATATCTGCGCTGTCCCCACGACGCGGTATTAACAGAACTACTACAAAAAGCGCGGACTAGGACCGGACGGCACGGCGCTGCCCTCGAACAAGCGCGCGCTCGCCAAGTCGGGCATCAAGAACCAGCTGAACGCGGACCACTACGTCTTCTCGATCAAAGGCGACGAACTCTTCCACGATGGTCGCTACCACGTCACGGGCAAGCGTCTCGGCATGGTACATGATCTTTCGAAGCTCATCCAGGCGCCGACTGTCACCTCCGACGTGCTGACCAGTCGCGCGTGCGTTATGCGAAACACAGGGGGCGTTTGGAGTCGTAGCCGAGGCCTTTGACAACCAGACAGGCAGGACAGTCGCGATCAAGATTGTCAAGGCCCAGAAACGGTTCACGGAGCACGCGCAGCTCGAGATCGAGCTGCTCAATATGCTTCGCGATACGGGGAGCAACGCCACCAAGCATATAGGTACGCGGGTTGGCTGTTGAGCTGGTAGTGGCTTTGCTGTTGACGGATTTTCCAGCTCACAGTAGTGTTTCTCCTTGTCCCTCCAGTTCATCTGCTGGACTCGTTCATGCACGGCGACCACCAGTGCCTCGTGTTTGAGCTGCTTGGACCCAATCTTTACGACGTCCTGAAGCAAAGCAAGTTCAGGGGCTTGAGCTTCAAGGTCGTGCGCAAGTTCGCCAAACAAATCCTGACGGTAAAGTACTTTCACCAACTCCTGTGGAGTGGACTCGGCCATAAAGACGACGCATTCTCACTCCTGATTCATTTTGTGCACATTCGTCAGGTGCTCGAGTTCCTGAAACACCCCAGGATCGACGTGATTCACTGCGACCTCAAGCCTGAGAACATCCTGCTCGTGAATGCAGGCCACAGCCAGCTCAAGCTGATTGACTTCGGCAGCTCGTGCTTCAAGCAAAAACAAGTACGTCTTCGCTCTGTTGGTCCCATGAGATGTTGTGGTCACGGAATTTAATTTCTGTGGCGTCTTGTGCTGTTTCAGATGTACAAATACATTCAAAGCCGGTTCTACCGCGCCCCCGAAGTGCTCCTGGGGCTCCCGTACACCACTGCCATCGACATGTGGAGTCTTGGCTGCATACTGGTACGTCCTGGTGCTATAAAGTTAGTTCGTTCATCACTGTCGGTGTCTAAGTTCTGAATCATCTGATGCCTCACCAGGTGGAGCTCCACACCGGCAAGCCGCTCTTCCCTGGATACGACAAGCACGACCAAATGTCCCGAATTATCAACGCCCTGGGCATGGTCCCAGATGAACTCATCCGCAAGGCGAATGCGCACTACCGCAGCCTCTATTTCGACGAATTCCCCGTGACTGAGGGAGGGCAGCGATGGATTGAATACCGAGTCAAGGTGCACAAGGCGCCTCCGGCCAAGGCTTCAATGGCGGTGAGTGGCTTTCAGTTTGTGTGTTGGATTGTGACGGCTCTGTACTGACAACTTGTTGCGTTTCGTACCGAATTCAGCGCGCGTTCCCATCTGTACCGACAAGCCTTGGCGAAGTGCTGAAGAGCACTGACAAGTACAACGTGGACGAGATGCACACACCCGCCCAGTACCACCTCTTCCAGGATTTTATCCTGAAGATGCTCCGATATGAGTAAGTGTAGGCGCCTCCATTTGCTCACGATCAAGGTGGAGAGTACTGACTTGCGTGTGCGTGTGCCTTCGTCTTGCAACAGCCCGAACGAGCGGATCACACCGACGCAAGCGCTGCAGCACCCCTTCCTGGAGAGCCTCCGCCGGACGTCGCCCGAGTTCGAGGTGAGAGCTTTATCTCCTCATGTGACCTTCTGTGTCATCGGTATTCGCTGACCTCTAGTGTTGTTTTGTGTGATCCAGCGCAAGACGAAGAAGGCAAAATACACGCGATCGGAGGAAGTGGAAGCAATATTCCAGGAGCACGAGCAGAGGAACTCGTTCGGCACGGATAAGCGCGCAAGACAGGGGGACTAGTGGCGTGCAGCTATCAGCGCACTTTTCCCCATACCCGTCGCGGCTGCGGCGCGTCTACGAAGATCCGATCTTCACTGCAGGTTGAGATCAAAGCCACGTGCTCCGTCGGCGGGATCTACCCCTGAAGGTTTCACTGCCGTTGGCGGTGGTGGCCGCCTCTCTTCGCTGCTCATCGCCCCAGACTGCGCTGCGCCTCTGTGGTGCCGGTCTTACTGTGGCGAGCTGTACCGGCACCATTCGTACCGCGCGCACCGTGCCTCACGGTAGGTTCCCCCCGTCGGGGACAGCTGCCACGAGCGCTGCGGCCACTGGCTGTTTGACGCCTCGAGGCAGCCTCATGTCGACCGCTGAGACGGAGACGCCAGCCTGCTCGCGCTGCTGCTGCTCCTGCCCCGCTCTAATTATTCCCCGTACAAGTACCCCTGGCGCAGTGGATGCCCCGCATTCCCTGGCCTGCAATGAAGTTTAAGGTCGTAAACCAAGTCCTCAATAAAAGTGAGCGCGCAAAGATTGCACCCAACGACACGAGACAATGCGGTTTGTGGTCAAAAGCTCCGTGCTGAAGCCTCCCATGGTGGTGGAGAGGGCTCACGACCGACCGGTCACGTGGAGGCGCGTTTGATTTCTTGGGGCTAACGTCGTACTGTCCGTCCTAGAAGCCGCTCGCGCCTGTCGTCCACGCTCGTAGTCGTCGCCGTCTTGCTGGCTGGCTGCGCGCTTAGTTCTCGCCCTGGTTCTTGAGGTAGTTGAGCAGCACGTTGAGCGCGTGCGACTCCTCACCGAAGTCCGTGATGACGGCGCACGAGGTCGAGACGACCTTGCGGGCCTCGCCGAGGCTGTCGATCTTGCAGAGGCCGCACCACTCGCCGAGCTGCTTGCCCGAGGGCACGAGGATGAGGTTCACGCCGTGCTCCTCGCAGAGCGCGCGCACGAGCTTGCTGTAGCTGGGCTCGTCGCAGTCCTGCGCGAGGCAGCAGAGGCGCGCGCGGCGCGAGTCGAGCGCCTTGGCGGCCTCGTGCAGGCCACGCTTGAGGCCGTCGTGGATGAGCGCCTTCTTGAGCACCTCCTGGAGGGCGTCCATCTCGCCCAGCTCCTTGGGCACCTCAGCAACCACTTCCTCAGCCGACATGATGATTTTCTGTTGCAAAGAAAAACCTTGGGAGTCCTCGGAATGAGCTTTTTGCAAGTGGGCCGCAGGTCATTGCCAGCGGGGCCCTCATACACGCCAGCAACAAACCGCGGAGCTCTTGGCGCGCCCACTGACTGGACCAGAGCCGGCCTCCGCTTGACTGCCAGGCACTCTCCCGGGGGATCCATACTGACACCACCCTCTGTTATAGTCATCCACGGTACCCCTACTTCCACTATTTCAGCCAATCACAAGCGAGGAAAGACAAAACATCTCCGCCACCTCACACACACCCCAACGTTCCCAAGCTCGGAAAATGCGGCGGCTGTGGCCGGCGACGCTCCGGCGCGCGGCGCCGCTCCTGCGCGCGCCCCAGTGGCTTGCTGCGGCTCCTAGTAGTGCGTTCAGCACGGGACGCGGCGGGTACCGCGCGGTGGACGCGCTGTACGAGGGCCAGGACTACGCGCGGCAGGTGGAGAAGAAGTTCTCGGCCCTGTCGGGCAAGCTGCCGTGGGAGCCGGACTCCAAGCTGCTGGCGGACGTCAAGCGGCGCTGGCAGGCGCCGGAGCCCAACCTGAACGAGCTGGTGCGCGATGACGTGCCGCTGGCGCGTAACCTGTTCCGCAACGTGCTGCAGCAGCACTACGCCAAGGACATGGGCATGTGGAACAAGTGGGCCGTCATGGAGTGGAAGGCCGGCAACTACGAGCTCGCGCGCATGATCTTCGCCAAGGCCGGCAAGATGAGCTTCCACGCTGAGCTGTGGCAGTCCTGGGCCTCCATGGAGCTCGAGGCGAAGAACCTGCGCGAGGCCAAGCGGCTCTTCCAGGTCATCCTCGCGACGGACCCCGGCAACGCCAAGGCCGGGCTCGGCATGGCGCTGTACGAGGCCGAGGCGGGGCGGACGCAGGCGGCGCGCAAGCGCTTCCAGGCGCTCGTGCGCACCCACCCGGACGACGTGCTGGTGCTGCAGGCGCACGCGGTGTTCGAGGCCAAGTGCCAGCACCTGGCGCTCGCGAGGAGCCTCTTCCAGGCCGCCACCGAGCACCCGAACGCGACGGCGCAGGTCTGGCACGCGTGGGCCAAGGCCGAGTACGACGCCGGGATGTTTCGGAACACGGTGGCGGTGGTCACGCGCGGCATGCGCACCTTCCCCACGCACAAGTGGCTCGTGCTGCTCGGCGCCATGGCCAACTTCAAGCTCGGCGACCTGTACGAGGCGCGCCGCGGGTACCGGCGGCTGATCGACGGCGGGCTTTACGTCGAGGCCTCGGCCTACAACGCGTACGCGCAGATGGAGCAGGAGCTGGGCAACGACGACGTGGCGCTCGCGCTGTACGTGGAGGCGCTCAACCAGTTCCCGGACCATGTGCCGAGCGTCATGTCGCTCGCCATCCTGTACGCCAAGCGCGGCAAGCTGGGCCAGGCGCGGTCGGTCTTCGAGCGCGCCATGTCGCACGTGCATTACACAGGCAGCGTGCTGCAGTCCTGGGGCGCCTTCGAGGAGCAGTACGGCGAGCTCGAGAACGCGCGAGAGCTGTACGAGGAGGCCACCAAGCAGCAGCCGACCCACGTCGACTCGTGGCGCGCACTCGCGCGGGTGGAGGCGCGCCTGGGCAACGTCGAGGCCGCGCGCGCGGTGCTCACGATGGCGAGCCAGCACATTCCCAACGACGCGCCGCTGCTGGTCGAGCTCGGCAAGATCGAGCAGCGCCAGCGCAACTTCGCGGCCGCGCGGTCGGCGTTCGAGCGCGCGCTCGAGATCGACGGCTCGAGCGCGGCCGTGTGGAACCTGCGCGCGCTGCTGGAGCTGCCGCTGGACCCGGAGCGTGCCAAGACGGTGGTCGAGAGCGCGCTGCACGCGGTGCCCCGGTACGAGAAGCGCAGCCGCAGCATCCTGCTGTGCACGTACGGCCGCGTGTGCGCGGCGCTGCGCGACTACGAAGGCGCCGTGGCGGCCTTCCAGCGGTCGTTCAAGCTGCAGCCCAAGAACTGGGAGACGCACATGATCTACGCCGAGAGCGTGCTCGTGCCCAACGAGGCGTGGCGCGAGGCCAAGAAGCACCTGGAGGCCGCGCGGAAGCTGCTGCCGCGCACGGACCACCGCCGCCGCGCCAAGGTCGAGCGGAAGCTCGAGGAGGTCCAGGACAAGGAGCGGGAGGCGGGAGGTGGCGGCGCGGAGGACGCCGATACAGATGAGGTCCATGCCGAGTTTGACTCGGAAGAGGAGGAGGAGCAGGAGGAGGAGGAGGCGCTGGAAGCGGTGGCAGGTAGCAAGGTGATAAAGGGCACATGACGCAAATGCACCACCGATGCGAGCGGGCTGCCGCTCTGTGTGTAAGATGGCAGTATCGTTCATTCGTTCGCCAGTCGCCCCTCACTTGAGACTCGATACCATCCATAAACCAGACCACGAAGGCCAACTACTCGTCTACGTGTTGGAACCTCAGCACGTCGATGCTGCCGTCGTAGCTGCCGGTCACCAGCGCCGCCTCCCCGCCGCTCGTTGCCACCGGCAGAGGGCTGAACTCGGCGGAGATGACGGGCGTGCGCGCGTCGTTCAGCCTTACGCTCTGGACCACGCTACCACTCGCATCGTTGTACAGAATGAGCCGGCCGGCGGCGTCGCCTGTCGCGAACAGCGCGCCGTCGGGGCTGAAGCTGCACTGGATGGCGTACCCAGCCACTTGGTGTCCGCCCGAGAACGCCGCGAACTTGCCACTCGCAGACGAAGCCACTGTTGCCGGCCGCTTCCGCCTCACGCGCTTGTATGGCGCGACGGACGAGAAGAGCGCGGCGCAGTCGGCCGAGCTCTGCGCCACGAACTGCGTGCGGGTTGGGTGCTTGCGCAGGCACTGGAACGCGTGCATGTCCTGGTCGAGCCGGTCGAAGAGCAGCGTCGACGAGCGGAAGTCCCACACGAGCAGCGTCTGGTTGCTCGCGTCGCGGCGCGTCACGTCGGCGCTCGACACCAGCCGCACGTCGCCGCCATTCGCGTCCGAGTCACCGCCGGCACTCGACGACAGGAACAGCAGATCGTGGACCTGGGCGAACGCGCGCGTGAACGACTGCGCCGGCCGACCGGAAGGCTCCCGCAGGTCGAAGCTGTGGATGCCGCCGCGACTCGTGCCGACCACGACCCAGTCGCGGTCCAGAGGGTGCACGTTGACACTCGTGACAGCCTCGAGTAGCTGTCCTGACGATGAAGGTGGTCTTGTATCACTAGTTGCGCCGCTGACGTCGATCGGGAAGGCGAACGCGCGCACGACGCTGCCCGTCTCGACGTCGGCGTACACTGCGCGGCCATCGTAGCCCCCTGAGAGCGCGTGTCGACCGTCCAGCGACCACCTCGCGCTCTTGACGCCCAGAGACGCGCCGTGAGGGCGCAGAACCCGGCGGCTCCTGCGCTCTGAGACGTCCCACACGCGCACGGTCGCGTCCATGGACGCCGAGAGCGCGAGTGACGGGAACCGCGGGTTCCACTGCAGCGAGCTGACCGCCTTGAGGTGTCCACGCAGTCGGTTGACGGGCGTGAGACGGCCGGAAGTCCGTCCGAAGCCGCCGCGTCCGCGTGGACGGATGCAAGTTGCGGTGTCCGCGACCTCTTCGACGCCTTCGAAGACGGACACGCCATCGACCGTGGCGTCCTGATCCACCAGCGTCGGTGGTCCTAGTGGCCCTGGCACAGCAGCAGCGTCGCCGCCGCTTTGCCGCTGCTGTCGGCGCCGGCGCTTGGGCTGGTACGCGCTGAACTCGAACGCGCGCGCGTCGTCCTGACCCGCTGGCGGCCGCGGCCGTCGCGCTCGGCCTGCGAACGGCAGCGGCGCCTCTGTGACCGCCACTGGCGCGGGCGGAAGCGGCTGGGCGGTGGTGTAAGGCGACGAGGAAGAGCGGGCGCCATGCGTGTAGTGGTTGTCATCGCCAGTATCGTCGTCGTCGCTGTCGGAGGGAGAGGTAGACCCATAGTTCTGGCGGATGCTGTGCATTCTTTTTCGGTATCAGGGGCGTCAACGACGGGAAAGGTTGCTTGAAAGTGACGGGCGGCGCCAAGAGCGCCTGACCTTGGGTCATCCATCATCCCTGGCCACCTTTTCGGCCAATCCGATCGCTCCAACGCGTCTCCCGAACGCGTCTGATTCGTGGTAAACCGCCATCTTGAAGCTGAAGAGCGTTATTTCAACCAATCAAAAGCGTTATCGTTTTGTTAAAACCGGCTCCGTATACTAAAACCAAGTGGACTTCCGCCGTATTCTTTTCCCCTCGCTTGCATATGCGCATGGAGCTGCTCGTCAAAAGCTCACTTGGCGAATTCGGCGGAAGCCCAGGCGCCCCCGATCGACCTCCCGCCCCCCCTGAACTACTGTAAACGTGCCGGTAGCGCCGAGGACGAGCGAGATGGCGGCGAACGGGGACTGGATGCACCAGGCGCTGCACGGCAACCGCAAGACGTTCTGGATGCGCGCCAAGGAGGACCCGCTGGTGCCGCTGGGCTGCGCCGCGACGGCGCTCGTCCTGACCGGCGGGCTCGTGACCTTCTACCGCGGCCAGTCCAAGCTCGGCAACGTGTTCATGCAGGCGCGCGTGGTAGCGCAGGGCGCGACCGTCGCCGCGCTGGCCGCGGGCGCCACCTGGACGGCCGCCGGCACCAACGACGCGGCGCGGCGCAAGCCCCAGCAGAGCTTCGAGGACCGCATGGAGATCAAGCTGCACGACCAGCCCAAGTGATGCGTGTGCACCCCCATAACCTCAGGAATCAATCATGTGGACAAAGTGGAAGTGAAAGAGGGACCACGAGACGTAATGCTGTGGTCGTACGCGCTGGTGGCGGTGGCATACCGGCGTTTATGGCACCTGCAGACGCGAAAGATGCTGTCGATGTTGTTCATGTGCTCGACCGAACCGAGTGGGTGTCGCGAGTGTAAACGTGAATGGGAAGCGTTTGTAAAGCACCCAGGAGTCTTGAATAGATCCAAAGGGCGTCCACCTCCCAAGGAGCTCGAAGATCGCTCAAGAAATCGCACCAAGAGGCGCCGGGTGACCCGTCGCCATTGCCGGCCGCCCTCACATCAAATCGAGAGACCACAACAGTCGCTCTCCGTCCTCATTGACGGCGGCATGAACGGGTACCTGCTGACCAAGTGCCGGTCGGAGCAGCAGCTGCTCAATGAGCTGGCCAAGCTGGTGGCGGCGGCGCGCGGCAGCAGCGGGCTCAGCGGCGGCGACGCGGCCTCCAAGAAGACTATGGAGCTGCTGCGCGAGCTCGCGGTCGTGTACGTGTCCCCCGCTCCGCCGCTGGCCGTGCCGCACTCGGTCGTCAAGGACCTGAGCTCGCTGCTCGCGCTGCTCAAGGACAAGAAGGACGACCTCCGCGCCGCGCGACTCGTGCAGTGTCTGCTGGCGCGCCTGATCGAGCAGTTCGAGCGCCGATACGCGGTGCACATGGCCAACGCGTCGCTCCAGCGCACGCAGAGCTTCGAGCTGTGCGTCTCCGTCATGGCAAGCCTGCTCAAGGCGCTGGAAGCGGCCGAGCTGTCGCACTCGAGTCTACCGCGCCAGTGCGTTGCGCTCCGAATGTTCGCGCTGCTGTGCCGTGCGTTTGGCAACAAACACGACGTGCTGTTGGCGAGAACGCGCGCTGTGCTGCTCCAGTCGCCAGCGTACGTCTTGCTGTTGCCACTGGCGAGTGGAGCGAAGACGCTCTCGGCCGCCGACAAGAAGCAGATCACGTCCGCGACGGGCAAGAAGGACTTCCCCGCTCAGATCGCGTCGCTCGGAGCCGCGACCCACGCCATCCGCTTCCACGTCCCGACACCCAGCGTAGTGACCGACACGACTGGGAACAAGAGCGGCGCGGTGGTCGAGGGCCTCGTGCAGGCGGCGTTCCTTCCGAACTGCGCGGCATCGAGACACGCAGCGGCCACGCTCTTGAGCATCTTCTCGTCCAACTTGCCGGATCAGCAAGGCGCCAAGACGGTCCTGCGAGCGTTCGAAGCGTTCGTCTTCAAGTTCCGCGCGGCGTCCCTGCGGGTCGTGGGCGACCCTCTCTCCACCATTTACCTGTTTCGTCTGTATGGACAGATCAGTCGGCTGGAAGTGGCGACCGAGACGAGTACCGGTGGCGACGGAGGACGAGCAGGCAGCTTTGCTGGGACGACGTCGATTTCAGGCGCGTCGGAATTGCTCGACTTCTCGTTCGAATCGTCGTCGCCAAAGCACTCGCCGCCGCCGCCGCCGTCGCCGAAGACGAAGCCACTCAAGGGCGTCAGCGTGTCGCGTGAGCTCGCCGATCGCCTGCGGGACTGGATCTTGGATATCGTGGTGGACGTCGCCAACGCGTCGACGCCACTGTCATCGGCGGCCCGCGCAGTTGTGATGACTGCGATCGAGGAGGCGGTGACCGAGGCTTCGTTGACTTCTTCCGGTGGACGAAATGGAGTGTTCGACGTGGTGGCCACGACGCTGCTCAAGATGCTGCGCGACCCGGCGACTGCTAGCAACGCGCCGCTGCTCCATCGTCTGTGTCGCGTGACGCAATTCGCGGCTGAGAGTCTTGACCGCGCCATGATGAAGCAGCAGCAACAGCCATATGAAGCAACGGCGTCGCCGCTACAGCGCGTGGCTGACAGCATCGCTGACCTCGTTACGCATGGCAACGCATTCGTCGCGTGTGAGGCGCTGCGTGCGCAGATCTGGCTGCTACCGCGCCAGCAGGCTGCGTCAGAGATGGACAACGAGTGGAATGCTCTTGTGTCACGGCTAGTGGCGCTGCCAGTCGACCGGATTCTGCCGGAGTCACGTCGTGCGCTTGCCGACGCGCTCTACCATCGTGCCATATCGTCAGCAGCAGGCGCAAATGCCGTCGACGTCACCATGCTCGCGCATTGTCTATCGGTCACGCTGCGCTGGTTCCAGTCGCTTCCGTGCGAGTGGCACGCCGCGACTCTCGTCGCCGTCTGGCAGACAACCCTTCTTGGTCAACCGCAACAACAGCAAGAGCCGCAGTCCGCGACTGATGCACATCGTCGCCACGTTCTCGAATCGATCGTCGCTGTTCTTGACGCGCAGCACGCACAGCGCGAGCTGCAGTCGATAATGCATCTGGTGCAGCAGAGCGCGCTCGTGTTCCTTTGTCGCGATGGAGTGTGCACCCGTCTTCTTTCCTCTGCACCCACCGCCGCAGAGACCGCGCGGTCGACGCTCTTCCTCACGCTCTCCAAGCACATGCTGCTCGCCCCATTCGTTTCGCGGCGACTTGCGGTCCAGGCGCTCGCTCAATTGCACCGCGAGCTGCAGCGAACTGGAGTAGGGCAAGCGCTGAGCGGTCAGATCGCCGCGCTCTTCCAGCACCTCACCCAAGACCCATTCGTGCTTGGCAACGACAGCGGAGGTGACGGCGATAATTGCGTGGTAAAGTCAAGTATTCACTCGCAGCGCGCGCAGCAAACGCTTGGAGTCCGCGACGTGCTGCTCGCCGAGCTGCAGAGACCGTCAGGTCACAATGATCCCGTCGCGTCGGCGCCCGGAGCACCGTTTGCAGTCGCTCCACTGGCTCCGGCATCAACTCTTCACGCAGCACGAGCAGTGTCGGCAACTTTATCGCAGGCGTTCGCGGCGCATCCCGTCTCGACAGGTCTTGACGGACTCTTCTAGCTTCTCGAGCATAAAAAAGAGGCAACGTAAGTGGATAAGCGTCGATAGCCGCTCACACATCCGCAAGTCATAAGTCAGCCTTGGCCAACAAAGCGATATGAGAAGCACATCAAAATGACATTTCCGTGGTGACGATCGATCGAGTCCTGGGTGAGCTGTCCTTCTTCGTGCCTGTTGCATGGACGACACCTTTGTGTTAGCCCATTGGCGAACTTCTCCATAGCAATCACACAGTGGGTCGGACGCACCGAGACTGCATCTGACGTCAGCGTCGCGACCAACCAAGCCGCCAGGTTCAACCGCCCACTCTGTTCTCCCTGCTCTTTACTTGCTGGAGCGGAGCTTCAACTATCAAAAACACTGCGACAGCATCTCCGCCGCCGCGCATCACACACCTCGCGCCCTTCTACTTGAATGTGTTGAAGTCACGCACTTCGTTTACGATCTCGAGCGCGCGCTGGAGGAGCGTCCGCATCTCGTAGCAGTTGGATCGCCGCGCCGCGATGTCGCTCGTCTCGGCCAGCAACTCGTTCAGCTTGTCTTCTTTGTACAACGACGAGACGAGCTCGTTCTGAATGTTCTCCTTCGAGTTCGACACCATGAAGCACATGATGGCCTTGGGGACGAGGTCCAGGAAGTTCTTCCGCACGATGTCGAAGTATGACGCCAGCAGACTCTTGATAATCTCCGTCTCGATCCGCTCTCGATCTGTCGGCTCCTCCGCCTGGCGCATGCTGACAGGGACCTGAGGAAGCTTAACAACTGCGGCCTTTGAGGTGGCGGGTTCCGAGGTGCTCTTCTTCCTGCCGCCAAAGAACGACATGATGCCGTTGCTCTCCTGCTTCTCCTCAATTTGTTGGGGAGGCGTGGGCTTCGCCGCGGCATTGAGGCCCGCTCGGCGAGGGTCCTTCTCCATCATGGCGTTGACCGGCGGACCAGCAGCCGCCATCGATTCGCGCTGCATCTTCTCCATCAGCTGCGCAACTGCTCGGCTACCGCCGATGAAGTCGGGGTGGTTGGTGTTGACGTATGACAGCTCGATCTGGATGAGGTTCTGAATCATCGCTTGTGTCGGCACGAGCGAAGCTCTCAGCATAGTGTTCACGACCTCGATGACGCGGTCACGAAGTTCCGGGAAGCGCGAGAGCTCGATCGTCTCACACTGCGACGTCACGCGCTGCAGTTCGTCGAAAACGAGGTCGATGCACTGCAGTCCTGGCTGCTCCAGGCGCTTGATCTGTCGCTTCGCAAGCAGTTCGAACGACACTTCCGGCACGAAGAGTGCCTGGCGCGGACCATTCGCGTTCCGGATGGTCGTGCGAATGTCCTCGTCGCTCAGGCCGTCAAACGGATTGACTTCTTGCAAAGACTTGGAGAAAATGTCGTTGAAGATGAAGTTGATGCGCGCGCCGCCATACAGCTCGTTCATCTCCTCGCCGTTGTTGCGTCCGTCGAGCGAGTTGATGTAGTTGGCCGAGAAGTGCGACAACAGGTTCAGCAGGCACCCGCCCATCTCGGTCTTGGACATGGCCTCCGTGGGGCTGCCCATTTCGCCGAGCTCGTGGTCCAAGTCGCCGACCATGCTGCTGATCTTGGACTTGATCTCTGGCAGGCAGTCGCGGATATGGTGCATCAGGATGGTGTTGAGTGTCTTGGACAGATACGCAGTGCCCATGCGCGACGCCATGCCACGGTACGCGGGGTGGTTCTTGAAGAAGTTCTGCTCCTTGGCCAGCGACTCGCGAATCGACAGATTGGCGTTGATGTCCGCCTGGCTGCGGTTGACCACGCCGACAAAGCCGCGCTTGAGCGGGATCACGCGGCCCTGCAGCATGTCCATCGCGTCCGTGCCGTCGTCCATGAGGTCGAGCTTAGTGAGCACGCCGATCGTGCGCTGGCCCTCGGGGTCCACCTCGCGCGCCATCTTGAGCGCATCGCTGTTGGCCAGGTCCGTGTTGGCTGAGGTGACGGCGAGGACGATCGAGTTGGGGTTGCCGATGAACTCCATGCACATGTCGCGGATCTGCTCTTCGATGTTGATGGGCTGGTCGCCGACGGGCACCTTGGTGACGCCGGGCAGGTCCACGAGCGTTAGGTTGAGCACGAAGGGCGAGTAGACCTTGAGGTTGATCGACTTGTTGGAGATTCCCTTATTCTTGCCCGTGATGCGGTCCGTCTCGCGCTCAATCTCCTTGCGGATCTCGCCGAAGTCCGTGAACTTCTGCCCGGGCAGGTGCAGGAACTCGCCCCATTCGTCCGGCTCGTCGCCGCCGTCCGAGATGGTGGACGGGATGTTGTACAGCTGTAGCACGAGCGGGCGCCGGGTGACGATGCCCGTGCCGCGCGGCAGGAAGTCCTTGCCCACCACGTTCTCCAGCACCGACGACTTGCCGCTGCTCTGACTGCCGATGACCACGATCTGCGGCAGGTTGATGGGCGACTGCCCGATCGCGCTGAACACGTCCTGCAACTTGTTGATGATGGGGATCAGCTGCTCCATGCTCATCGGTGGTGGGTCGAAGGGACGGCGCGCGTCGCTTCTCTTGGTGCCGTCGGCTGCGTCTTCGTCGGGTCTAATACTAAAGTGGCCGCGAGTGCTGCCTTTGGGGGTGGGCGGCGGCGGCGGCAACTAAGAAGAAAGGAAAGGGGGGAGAGGACTGCCGGCCTTTCTCGAGAAAAAGAAAGCAAAAAATCAGGGTTTCCTTTGGGGAAAGTGGACGCCCGGGCGGGTGAAAAGGGAATGCATGCGTGGTGTTTGATCGTGCGCTGGCAAAAACCTTGGCGTCAAACGAGGTTTTAAACTAAAGTATTTATAATTAATAACCAATATCATCAAGCTATAAACATAAATAGCCGATAAACAGTAAAATATTTGGATTAATTTGCTAAACTAGCCGTCATGGGGATGTATCTGTGGTGTGAACCACACGCGTCTTGAAGTAGTCACTCTTTCGAGGTAATTCCATGAATGCTTATTTTAGTGGCCTTTACCTATGATGGATGGCTACATATGTCACTATTTTAGATCCCCCGCATGTCACTATGCCAACTTTGGCTGGTGACCAGCTCACAAGCTGCGGAAGATGGCGACGACAACGGCGACGACAACGGCGACGACAACGGCGACGAGCGGCGCGTTGAGGCAGCCGGAGCTGCGCTGGCGCAGCCTGCACAAGCTGTCAGTGCACCGCGACACGCTGCGCTGCGCCGAGACGCGCTGCGTGGCCTGCTGCTACAAGATCGTGCTGTACTCGCGGCCGGGTCTGCTGCCGAATGTGCGCCCCGAGCTCTGTCCGCGCATGGCGGGCGCTGCTGCGCCTTCGCCGGGCCGCATCGGACTCTACGACGCCGAGAAGGTCAAGCACGTCCTGACTGTGGGCGACGGCAACTTCTCGTACTCGCTGGCGCTGGCCAAGGCGCTCGCTCCGAACGTGGAGATCGTCGCGACGTCGCACGAGAGCCGCGAGACCATCGTGGAGACGTACCCGGACGGCGAGCGGATCCTCAAGGAGCTCGCCGCGCTGGACAAGGTGACGGTGAAGCACGGCGTGGACGCGACGGACGCGCAGCAGATGCACGCGCTGGGCAAGTTTGACCGCGTGATCTGGAACTTCCCGTGCGTGCGCGTGCCGCGGGGTGAGGACGGTCAGAACCAAGAGATGGAGGTCAACAAGAAGCTGCTGCACGACTTCTTCGCGCACGTGGCGAGCATGCTGACGCCCGGAGGAGAGGTGCACGTGACGCACAAGACCAAGCCGCCGTTCGGCCAGTGGGGCATCGAGGCGATCGCCGAGGCCAACGCGCTGCAGCACTCGGCGTCCGTCATCTTTGACCGGTGCCTGTACCCCGGGTACTCCAACAAGAAGGTGCTGTCCAAGGGCTCGTTCCCGATCTGGGACTCGCAGACGTTTGTGTTTGTACCTAAGAGGGGTGACGATGGCGAGGACGAGAAGCAACAAGAGGAACAGGAAGGAGAGGCCGAGACGCTGGTCCCGGTGACCATGCCGCTGCTGCAGAAGATGTACGTGCTGCTGACGCCCTCGCTGGACGACACGTTCGGGTCCAAGAAGAAGCACAAGAAGAGAGACACGGTGCTCGCGGGTGGCAAGCGCAAGCTTCGGGAAGCTGAGGAGTCGTCGGGCGACAAGCGCGGCGAGGCGTCAGGCAACAAGCGCGCGGAGGAGCCAGGCAAGAAGCGCCGCGAGTCGCTGAACAAGAAGCGCGGCGAGACCCCCGGCCGCCAGCGCAAGAAGAAGCGGCGTCACTAGACAGGAAAGAATAGAGCCCCATGCATGCGACGCGGATAGATGGAGAACAACCAACATGTATACAGCTTGCACAGTAGAAGCAGCATGCAGTCTTGGTTACACATAGAACGTGGACCCGCTCTGTCGGTCCGAAAGCTGTGACTGGCGCTTGCCCAGCCCTCGCGACGAGTCCTCCTCCTCAGTGCCGAGATACTTGGAGATGGTGGAGCGATGGAAGCCGAACGAGGGCTTACGCTGGCTCCCGCCGCGGCGATGGCGGCGGTAGAACCGCTGGATCCGAGACGACGCGCGCTCGATCGTGTGCGTCCCAATCAGCACCAAGACGCGGTCGCTGTCGAGGATCTCGAGACTGGCGTCGGGCGTGGTGATAACGATCGGCAGCTCCACTTCCGCGCCGTTCGGCATCCGCTGGCAGGAGTCGCGGTACAGGCCAAGGCAAACGCCCGAGTACGAGGACGTGACGAACGAACGGAACACGTCGCTGTACGTGCGGTTTCGCGACTGATACGCGGTGACATTGAGCACGTTAGAACATGGACGGTGCCCATCAACCCGCAGGACTTTACTCAAAGCGGTCACGTACCCGGAACGCCCGCGGCACGCAGAAGCTGTGGATGACGCCCGTGCAGTTCGGCCCACCTACGAGTTGCCGAACGATCCGGTGGATGGACGGGTTGTAGAACGTCTGCGCCGTCCAGGGCAACCCATTAGACCTCCAACCCAAACGACTGTCCAAAGCACCAATCAACAGCAGCTCGAACGCACCTGGACGACCATGTTCTCGCACAGCTCGGGGTGCAGCAGCCGGCCGGACATGAAGAGCGGGAGGCCGAAGATCTCCTGCTGCGACTCCTGCTGCGGCACGTCGTTCTGCAGCATGTTATCCCATATCTTGAACAGCTCAAAGTCGCCGCTGGCCGCGGCAAAGTCCCCCTTCGCTCTACGACGACTAGCGCTCCGCGGATTCCAAGGCTGGAGCTGGAACGACATGCCCAGGAACTTGGAGTTCTTCTCGTCGGCGAGCTCCGTGATGGTGAACATCTTGGCAAAGTCCATCTTGAGCTCCACGAGCATGGTCGTAAAGATCGCCTCAGCGTCCACTATACTGGAATCGACGTCACCATCCGACTCGATCGCAGCGCTGGCGCTGCTGCCGCGCTTTCCGAGCACAATCACTGCCGCAGCCGCCTTGGCGCCGGCTCGCTGGAGGTCCAAGTACACGAGAGGACTTCCGCGGACGTAGTACTGTGTTATCGCGCCAAGAACGAGACGCAAGGCGCTGTCAGTCTCAGCACTAGCAATATCTCCCAGCGTTGGCAGACGTACCACGTCGTGGAAGGGTGAGACCGCGTGGATGAACGCCTGCGACGGCTCACTGGCGTGCAGGATCGTGATGGGCGGGTGCTTCTGCGCGTGGGCGGCGCGCAGCGGCAGCAGCAGCCACTGCAGACTCGTGAGCGATTCTTCACCGAGGAAGCTGCACACGACAACATGGTCCGGGTCCAGGAGCACGCTGAGCGGCGGCGGATCCAGCGAATGCGCCGTGTCCGAGGTCACCGACATACTTGAAGGGCGCAGGCCACGGAACTCGGAGCTCGCCATCGGGTGCTCGTACGGATTTCCCTTGAGGATGGTGCGGTTTAGCGTGCGAGCACCTAGCGCAACTTGCTCCAGCGACGAGTCCTAATCGTGAATCATTCCAGTGTCAGCGGTGCCTTTGCCTTTGTACGTAAGTACTAGTTCAATGCCGTACCAGCATGAGCGCGTGAATCCCGGCGGTCGAGTGCTGAGGCGAAACGCAGCAACCCATTTAGTCTCCAGCACCCCGCATGTGAACAAATGGACGAGCGCACGTACCAAAGCTCTCCGCTTGGTCACTTCCTGGGATCGGTCGTGCGGATTTGCCGGGCAGTTCGGCGTTGATAGCGCCGCATAAGCGGTCAGCGTCCGCATGTCGTCCTCTCCCCCGTCTTCCTTCCTCGCAGGTGTCTGCGGCTCCACGAACGTGTCCACCATCGGGTTTAGGATCGGCTCAGCGGAGCCTCGGCTGGAGCCCATCGCGCTCGCAGTGTCGGCGCAGATGTGGTGGTCGTAGACTTGGTCGAGGTCGTCCGCGATCACGTAGCACTGGATCCACTCGGACATGACGAGGCTCTTGCCGGGGTTGAGCAGCACGCGGGACATCGACACCTCCTGCGAGTCCGGAACGTCGTTGCCCGAGATGGTGATCTCGACCGCGATCAGCACGACGCTGCCTGACGTCTCGCGGAAAATGCGCTCGCAAGCCTGCGCAAAAGTCAGCCCGGCGTATTTCTGCATGGAACGGCGGTGTCAGCTAGGTGATCATTCGATTGAGCGATCGCAGGCGAAGCAAGTCATACCTTTGCTAGCTGGATGAGGTACATCTCCTTGCCCGCGCCCTTGTAATACTCCTGCAGCCAGTCGCGGCGGGTCGGGTCATCGTCTTGCTGGCCAGAACCATTGACGGCGACGCGCTTCCCGGCACCAATGGGCCAATGCCCCACAGCGTCGTCGTCTGGTTCGTCTGACAGCTCAGAATCAGCCAAGACGGACTCGTGAATGTCTGAGAAGCTGGCCGACAGGTTTGCGAGCATCGTCGAGACGCCGTTGCACTGCGCGCTTTGCGCGAGTGAGCCCATCTTGATGACATTTTCGCAGATAATGTCATCTCGATCGACGCCTGCCGCCATCATGTGGCGCGCGTTCTCCGCGCGCAGCACAAGCACGAGAAACCGCATTGACGACCTGTACACGGGCGTCAAGGTTGGTCAGAACGCGACCAACGAGCGTTGGATAGAAGCAGTCATGCAGACTCACCCGCAGTAGCGCTTGGCGGCGAGTACGCGCATGATGTTCATCGCGTCCTCCTCCCCGGGGTCGTCCGAGAGCTTGTCGGGAAACGCGAACACGGCCTCGGCCGACCGGGCGAGCGCTCGCTCGAGGTCTTCAGCCCGCGTCGCGTTGCCAGCGACGTACGTGACGCGCACGGCAAAGAACGGGTCGGCCTTCAGCCTGGCGACCAGGTCTTTCGCGAACTTGGCCTTTCGCTCGCCCAATACGACAGCGTGCAGAATCTCGGCGTCTTCCCCGTTGAGGTGGTCCTCGTGGAAGAGCTCGCGCAGGATGGCCGAGAGCTGCGCGAACGACGGGTTGCCCATGACGACGACGTGCTTGGAGTCCGGTTTGGGCTTGTACGGCGGGTTGCCGATCTGCCGCTGCTTGTACAGGTTGATGAGGTTCTCGATCTCCATGGAGAACAGGATGACGCCCATGACGATGAACATGATGGCGAGCAGCCGGCTCAGCACTGTCTTGGGCGAGTTGTCGCCGTACCCGACCGTCCCCAGCGTCTACGGTCAATGCAAAGTCATTAGTCCAGGTAAAGGTAAAGCTGCAACAAGCACAACAACTAGAAGAGCACGCACCACGACGGTGAAGTAGAAGGAGAACATGATGGACCAGGTCTCGCTCGAGCACTCGGAGGACGCGTCTCGCGTCACGCTGCCATTGTCGCACGAGTACAAGTGCGCGAAGCCGTTGCCGGCGAAGAAGGGCATCTCCCCGAGCGTCTCGAGGAAGAACATGACGGACGCGCCGACCATGATCATGAGCAGGATCTTGATTCCCAGCCGCGCCATCATCCAGCCCTTGGTGGAGCGCGGCAGGTGCTTGTCGATCTCCAGGTAGCTGCGCAGGATGAAGACGGGCCGCATGATGGAGAAGTCGAGCCAAGAGCGGCTCTCGACGCCGTTGACGACCTTGGTCGGGCCGAAGCCCACCTCAAACGTGGACGCGAGGCACAGGATCTCGAGCAGCGTGAGCGGGGACACGCAGTAGAGCACCTTGTAGCGCGCGGCCAGGAAGCGCACGGCGTCGTCCGCGAGCGCGATCAGGTAGAAGACCAGCACCGTGTAGTAGTGCCAGGCCGACACGTCGTACGACTGGCAGCGCGAGAGCGTGATCCCGTAGATGACGAACGAAACCAGCAGCTGCAGCGGCCGGTTCTGCATCGTCAACATCAGCATCACGAAGCGATTCATTAGCGTTGTATAACAGAGCGAGCGAACAGATACCGGAGGCCGAACGTACGACGATGGCGGCGGCCCGGGACGTGCGCGCCCAGCGTCTCAGCCGCAGCGAGAAGCCGAGCTCGCCCTTGCGCAGGCGCTTCTTCTGGCGGCCCGAGAGCGCCGACCACGCGCACGAGAGCAGCAGCAGCGCCGCCAGCACGTACGCGCCGTAGACGACCTGCTGCTGCGTGTGCGCCCACGAGGCCACGCAGCGGGGCGTCGCCGTCGCGTTCGTCGCCGTGAACTCGTTGATGCAGATCATGCCCATGGCGGAGGCCGCTGGGCGCCGGACGAGGCGCTTGGTGCGGTGCGATGAAGGTCCGCCGCGTGCAAAGAGTGGGAGGCGACGCGGTGCGTACTGTGCACTTTCTGTCAGGGGTCGAAAAAGTCAGATTGTGGTGCTTTACAGACAACGACATTGAAAGCCGGGCGTAACCAATGGCATTTTCTATTGTGAGAAATGCGACACAAAAAGCAGGAGCAATTTTGATTGGTCAATTGTCTTACTGGTTTACACAAAAAGGACATTTTCGAAGAAAAATAACGGTGCATTTTATTGTGTTTACTACACCATAACCTCCGGGTCACGGGGAATTGCCTTTTCGAAGCTACGAATTACCGTGGCCTCAGTGATGCCTTCCCATGCCGCGATTGTCGCCTTAATGGCGTTGAGCCGTTTCTCC
>JAADYG010000263.1:0-39939 GCA_023338115.1 Phytopythium boreale
CCCCCCCCCCCCCCCCCCCCCCCCCCCCCCCCCCCCCACCCCATCCGGCCAACGCCCCACATCATCGTCCAGCTGCGTACTGTATTATAAAAAAAAAAGAAGTAAATTTCGTGCGGGGAGGACGGCGGTCGTCCACAAGCGAGTCGAGCGTGGCGTGTGGCCGGCGCGAGTCCTCATCACGGTAAACTACCTGCGCGTCATCGGACGGACGCTTGGCACTGTTTGGACGTAGGGCGTGTCAGACTGTACGTGTACTGTACCGGGTTGCTGCAGCCGACGCGCTTTTGCGGGCTCCCCAGATCCGAAAGTGCGGATCCTCAACGCGGCGAAGTTTACCGTGTGGTCGAGTGCCAGTGGTGATCGTGTCGCCCAAACGTAAAATATGTCGACAGATTGACACAATGTGAGTACTTCTGCTATCTTAGGCACTGCATATTTGTCCTGTATAGTCTTAATTTGTCATTGTTCACGCACTGAAACCCGCACATCCAACTGGCGTCGTGCGGTTGTGTCCCGCATGTGTAATTTTCACTCAACCCGGTAATTTACCGTCCAGCGCATACGATACTGTACACTGTACTGTACCTTACGGTTTGGTTTGGCGCGCGTGCTCTCCCCGCTGGAAAAACGCAAATCACGGAGCCAGAGCGGTCGGTCGCCTGCCCGCGCCCTACCTGCGGCGCTCACTCCCGCTATTGACGAGCCCGCCCCGCGCTTCGGCCCCCTCCCTCGTCCGCAGACGCAGCGGGTAAACTACCGGCCGAGCGGCGCGGCCGCGGACGACGTCCCCATTGTATCCGCAGATTGCCCGGTAAGTCGTCGCGCGTGGTAGTAGAGCGGAGTCCGCCCTATCCGCTCTACGAGTAGAGCGTGTGGTTGTTGTTGTGCCCACGGTAGCTCGTGTACTACATGAACCTCCTTCGTTTATTTTTTGTTGCGTTTATTGGCTGGCGCACATGACGATCCGACGCTAACAACTGAGACCCTACTGTACGAATGTACCAGTGTTAGCAGTGCGAGGCCCGCCCTACCTGCCCGGACGATCGCACTACGACTGCGTCCGCACGGGTAGAGCGCGCCCTCCCCGCCGTGTACTTGCGGTTCAACGCCGTCCCCGCCGCCGCGATTGAGGACCGGCCGTCCGGTAAATTACCGTCCGCCCGTCCGCAGAGTGCGGGGCCCCAACGATGAACAAGCGCGTGAGCACCGCGAGCAGCAGCGGCGTGGGGATCCGGCTGTTCGACGCGGACCGCATGTCCGAGCCCGTCCGCACGGCCATCCTCGGGTCGGACCACTCCGAGTCGGACCACGACGTCCTGAGCCGCAGCGTGCTGCACCTGCCGACGGCCACGCCCACGGCCGTCCGCAGGCACCCGAACAACGCGGCCCAGTCGTGCTCGTCCTCATCCACAGGTGGGGATGCGGCCCAGCGGACGGCCGCGTCCGCACCGGCCCACGCCCACCACGACCACGGCCGGCGGCGGCCGCTGTCCGCGCGGATCCAGGCCCCTCGCCCGCACATCCGCGACCTGTCCCCCGACGACGAGGACGCCATGCGGGCGCGGGCCGAGGCCATGGTGACCGCGTGCCTGCACAAGTCGCGCGCGGCCTGGGACGGGACCAAGCAGATCTTCGACGACCCCAAGCAGTGGAAGCTGCACTACGCCAAGACCCACGTGGCCATCTACCGGCACCGCGGGCCGGGGACGCCCCCGTCGTCCTCGTCCACATCCATCCCCGCGTGCGGGGCCGCGCCGTCCGCGACGGCCCAGCACTTTGTGGCCACGGGCCGCATCCCCGGCCTGTCCCTGCAGGACGTCGAGTACGGCAACTACGCCGACACGACGCTGGACGAGCGCGCGGCCAACGCGTACCTGTACCGGGACTACTTCTTGGACGCAGCCGTGCTCAAGGTCGTGGACGCGCAGACGGACGAGGACCCGTTCCGGTTCTTCGGCCTCAAGTGGTCCGCGTGCGCGGCCCCGCGCGGCCACAACCTCTTCTCCCCGCGGGACATGGCCTACTTCGAGTACGCCAAGAGCGCGGACGCGGCCGACCGCGGGGGCGGCCGCGTGCTGGTCAAGATCATCCACTCGGTGGACGAGGACGTCGTCCCCGCGCTCGGGCCCGCGTCCGCGTCCGCCTCGTCCGCGACCAGCACGGCGTTCGTCCGCGCGGCCATGTCCATGTCCACCATGTACCGGTTCGACGCCAAGACCAACGCGGTGCAGGTGTTCGCCGAGGGCTGGATCGACCCCCGGGGCCGCGGGTCCTCGTGGCTCGGGTCGGCCTTCCTCTCGCACTTCGTCCCGCCCATCGTGCGCATCGAGCACTGCGCCGACATCAAGTACATCATGAAGCACGGGCTCGTGTTCCCGCTGCACCGGCCCAAGGATGCCGACGCGGACGCCGACGCGGACGCCGACGCGGACGCCGACGCGGATGCGGATGCGCGGGCGTCCTCGCGGTCGGGGCTCGTCCCGTCCGCCCCCGCGTCATCCTCGGCGCTCATCATGGACCACCGGCCGAGCTGGGTGCCGGACCACCAGCGCAAGGTGTGCTTCGTGTGCTTCAAGAGCTTCGGGCTCGTGCGGCGGCACCGCCACCACTGCCGCATGTGCGGGGAGGTCATGTGCGCGCGCTGCATGATCGTGCTGCCGCTGGTCGCGCCCGTCACGTCCGCCGTGGATGCTGCGGACGCGTCCTCGTACGTGGGTCTGCAGCAGCAGCCGGCGCGCAAGGAGCTCAGCCAGGTGCGCGCGGACGGGTTCCCGGCCGTGAACGCCGTCAAGCTGTGCAAGAAGTGCATGTTCAACATCCGGCAGGAGCGCAAGGGCGTCATGTACGGCCACCCGGCGGGCGCGGCGCCCCAACTGTTCGCGGGCTTCAACCAGGCGCTGGGCATGCCCAGCATGCTGCTGCGGCAGTTCCCCATCGTGCTGAGCGGCACGCGCGCCGTGCAGGCCGGGGACGCGGACGAGTACCCGTATCACCCGTTCCCGCGCGGGGGGCGGCAGTACGACCCGTACGCCGACTACGACGAGGACGAGGACGAGGACGAGGACGACGAGGCGTACAGCCGGCGCATCGAGGCGCTGCGGCGCGCGCACCTGGACAAGGAGAAGCTCAAGAACGCGCGCGCGTCCATCCGGCTGTACGACGAGGAAGACCTGCGGCGCGCCAACGGCGAGCCCACGCCCCCGGCGCGCGCGCCCGAGATGAACTTTGACGGACTGCTGCTGCCCGCGGACGCCGCGCCGCACGCTTCAGCGCCGTCGGCCACGGCGAACGAGCTGTTCCGCAACACGCTGAGCGCCGCGGACGCCGCGCGGCGCGTGTCGGTGACGCTGCTGCCGCCCTCGACGGACGTGACCCCGCGGGCGAGCGCCAAGATGAAGACGGCGGCGGCGCCGATTGACGAGACGGCGACGACGGACGAGACGCGCGCGTCGCGGTCGCTGTCCATCCCGGACCAGCTCGAGCGCGTGGAGAAGTCCATCGCGCAGCAGGGCGCGCTGCTGCAGAGCATCGCGCGCGAGCGCAGCAAGATGCGGGCCAGCGCCGCCGCCTCGGCGAACGGCGACAGCGCGCTGCAGATCCCGGGCGCGGTCGTCACGGCCGCCGTGGCCGCCGCCGCCGCCGGGGAGAAGACGGGCAGCAGCCACCACAAGCCGATGGCGAGGGCCGCGAGCGGCGGCGAGTGCTTCGACGCGGGCGACTCGCCGCTCACGGCGCCCACGGCCATGTCGGGCGGCTCCGCATGATGGGGGAGCGGCCTGCAGTACCAGAGGACCCTCTCCACACACACAGACACACATATACACACACCATAGACGCTTCTGTACCCCATGGACACGCTCGTGGCGCTCATATCCGTCTCGCTTGTTGTGGTCCGCTACAGTTTGCAAAATAATTCAACACTAACTCACTCACTCCTCCGTCTCTCGCTAGGGCAGGAAGGAGCTGCCCTTGGCGCGCTCGTGCTGCAGCCTGGCGAGCAGCGCCGCCTGGTCCGCGAGCGCCGACTCGACCTGCGTGAGCGCGGCCAGCACCTCGGCCTGCTTGCCGCCGCTCGCGTTCTCCTCCCCCGTCGCCGTCTTCGCGGAGCTGTGGGCGTCCGCGAGCAGCTCCTGGTGCAGGATCTCGCCCTCGAAGAGCTGCACGTGGCGCCGCACGCGCGGCGTCTTGACGTCGTCGCCGCTGTCGGTCGACAGCGGGCCGTACAGCCCGTCGAGGCTGCCGTCCGTGTCCTGCCCGCCCAGCGCGTCCTCGCCCTCGTCCTCGTCGTCCTTGAGCTCGAAGAGGCAGTCCGGGTCGAACCCCCAGGCGGCGAACGCGCGGTCCAGCTCGGCGTCGCCGCCGCTGTTGGAGCGCGACGTGAGCGCCTTGTCGCTCGTCAGCGTCAGCGTCGACGACCCCGTCGTCGCGTACGCCGGGTAGAACTCAAAGTCATCCGCGTCCTCCTCCCCCTCGTCCCCCTCACGATGATGCTGCTGCTCGGCGTCCGTGGCCGCCAGCTCGTCGATCGTGTTGCGGCGGCCCCGCAGCTGCTTGGACGACGACGACGCGCTGCTGTCCACCTCCATCAGGTGCCGCAGCTGCGACGACGTCAGCGAACTGGTCGTGGACGAGCTCGAGTCGGCCACCGACGACGAGTCGTCCTCCTCTTCGTCCTCTTCGTCCTCCTCATCCTCCTCGTCCTCTTCGTCCTCTTCGTCCTCCTCATCCTCCTCGTCCTCTTCCTCGTGGCGCTCCGGCAGCTCCGTTTTCGTCCCGAGCGGCTCGACCTCGACGGCCTCGTGCTGGTTGGACACGTGGCTGGGGCGCGTCATCCCCGACAGGCGGTTGCCGTTGGACCCGATGAACGTCTTGGACTCGTCCAGCCCCGCGATGCTGCCCGTCTCGACGTCGCCCAGGATCATGGGCAGGTCGTCCGTCAGCCGCGGCTGCTGGTTGTGGTTGTTGTTGTGGCTGTTGTTGCTCCCCTCCGCCGCCGCGCGCTCGCCTAGTCGGTGCTGCTTGAGCATCGCGAGGTGGTCGGACTGCCCTATTTGCGGCAGCTGCTGCCCCGGCCGCCAGATGCCCAGCGAGCTGCCGCCCGAGCTCACGTGCTCGTAGTTGGGCCTCGACTGCCGCGGCTGCTGATGATGCTGATCGTCTGGCCCGCAACTGCGCAGCAGCGCGTCCACCTCGGCGTCGTCCACCAGCTGCGTGGACGTCGTCGTCGAGAACAGGTTCTTGAGGCTGCCGTTGCTGCCCAAGCCTCCACTGTTAGCGGCCGTCGCTTGGCCAGCGACGTCCGACCGACGCGTGGCGATGATGACCGACTTGCCGTGGATGCACCGGTGGCAGACCTTGCCCGTGACGACCGTCACGACCGCGGGTTCCATCTCCATCTCGTCCCCGTCGGCCTCGCCCAGCAGCGCCAAGGACGCCTCCACCTGCGCGTCGTCCACGCCGCTCTCGCGGTCCAAGGCGGACGGCAGCGTCCTCCTGGCCGCGAACGACGGCCGGTCGCAGGGCGCCGCTCCGTTCGCGGACGCCGCCGCGCGCTCGAGGGGCGACCGCTGGTCGGCGCTGGCGGTGCTCGTGGACCGCGGGAGCAGGTGCGCGGCCGCCGGCAGCGTCTGCCGCGATAGCGCGCGGCGGTCGCGCACGTTGAGCGCGTGGTAGAAGGTGCAGGCGCGGCAGATGACCTCGCCGCACGCGCGGCAGTGATGCTTGAGCCGCCGCAGCACGTGAAACTTCTTGCGGCACACGGAGCAGCGCGGCCGCGCGTCGTCGGGCACCCACGCGGCCGCCATCTCGAGCGGCGCGCCCTGCAGCACCACGCGGTCGGACGCCTTGGCCCTGCGCGTCGTCTTGTTCTTCTTCTTCTTGCTCTTCTTCTTCTTCCTGCTCTTGTTGCCGGCGTCTTCCGGGGAGGACGCACCGCCCGAGGAGGACGTGTCGTTAACCGCGAACACGGACCGCTCCGACTTCCAGAAGCGCTTGATGTACTTGTAGAGCAGGGCGAGCGGCAGGCTGCCCTTGGGGTGCAGCCTGCCCTTCATGCACACGTGCAGCATCTCCTGCTGCACGGTGGGTCCTCCGGGCGTGGCCGGCAGCGCTACGGGCAGTGGCTCCATCCAGTAGACGAAGGCGCACTCGATGTGGCCGCGCGTGAGCCCAAAGTACGAGTCCTGCCCGCCGTAGCCGCGCACGTGCACGGACTGCAGGATGCGGTAGAGCATGCGCGCGCCAGAGGAAGGGTCCACGTGCGTGCCCGAGTGCTCGAGCACGACGAACTCGCGGCTGGCGACGAGCTTGGCGACCGGCGAGCGCAGCGCGATCCACTTGAGCCCCAGGTACCAGAAGGGGTCCTCGAGCGTGGCGCCCTCGAGCGTCTGCAGGATGCAGCAGTCCAGCAGGTAGTCGCCGTAGACCTTGCGCGTGGCGGCGCGCATCTCGCTCGTGTTCTCGTTGTAGATCGTGTTCATGACGTCCTCGAGCGCGTAGGGCAGCACCGAATGTGCCATGAGGCTCTGCCCACTGGCGCTGGCCGAGGAGGGCAGCGCCGAGAGGCTGGGCGTCGACGGCGGGGACCGCCCGGGCAGTTTGCTGCCCGTGTCGGGCGACGGCATGCCCACGGTAGGGGACGACGCGTCCGAGGACGAGGTGGACGACGCCGACGACTTGTGGCGCTTGATGAGCAGGCAGCCCGTGGGCTTGGCCGACAGGATCTTCCAGCCGCGGCCGAGGGCGGCGTCCACGTTGGAGCGGCCCCACGTGGGCCCTTGGCGCACCGTGTCGCGCGCGGCGCGGAGGGCGAAGGCGCGCAGCTCCTCGTGCTGCTTGGCCGAGATGTCCAGGTGGGGCAGCAGGTGCTCGGCCGCCGGGAAGAAGGACGGCGTGATGGTCACCTTCTTCTTCTTCTCGGTCATGGCTGCGCTCCGGTTGTCTTGTATCGTGCGGTTCTGAATGCGGAGACTGCGCGCCCTACCTGCGCTCTACCTGGCCGGAAGATCGCGGCGCGGGTGGGAGGGGGGAGGGAGGGGCGAGGCGCCTGTCGAGTCCAACGTGGCGCTTCGAACCGCGGGTACGTAGGTCGCCGGGTAGGGCAGGCGGCGCGCTTCGTGTGGATGAGTCAGGCAAGCCGTGGTAGGTACGTATACCGGTAGTACACGAGCACCTACCTACCCAGGAACGCCCTACTTACGCAGTGGGGCGGGGCCCTCGAACGAAAGTGGCTGCGTCCGCGCCGAGAGAGACCGAGGAGGGAGGGCGGCGCCCTACCTGCTGCGTTACTGTAAGCTTCCAGTGTATTCCAGTCGGTGGGTGGGTGGCCGTACGGTACCAGCGGCGGTGGCCCTGATACTGTACTGTACATACAGTGTACGGTGTATAGTACACGCACGCGGTTGATTGAACACACACGCGCAACGTGTTCGCCCTCCCCATCGTTGCCTACGGTACGGCAGGTACTTACGTGCCGAGACCACTCGCCGTGGGGCGAGGCTTTTCTTTCCCGCGGGGCTCGCGTCTGCGCCCTCTCCACCTACCCAGACCGACGCAGAGACCAAGCAAGCCGCGTGCTTCAGAGGTGAGCGCCGGGAGGGTGACGGGGGACATTTGACTTGGCGTTTGTATGGAGGTGTGCACGACGCTGACGCACGAAGACTCATCCAGAGGACCTCTCCTCCCCACCCACCCACCCTTCCGAGTAGCAGGTAAGTTCGGTTTCTCGACGACGGGGTGCACTTGCGCACTTAATACGACAAAGCCGGGGCGGGTGCGAACTTAGAAGGGCCGCTCGCAGGTACGACAGTCCCACTGTTTCGCGAAAGGCGCTGGATCTCGCGCGATTGGACAAAACAAGACCCACCGACAAGTGAATCTCAATATATTCCACCTCTGAATGTCTATAGTTCGATATAACGTATATCATCATTTCATATCATTCTATACTAATGGCTATTTATGACCTGCTCAAACGTATATTGTGAGATATAGTGATATCAAATGCACTACTTTACCAGTGGTCGACCGCCCACTGGACTCCCCGCTTGAAGCGTCGAAGGCGACCTCAACGCAGTGAAGCCCGCATTGTGAACTGTGTGTTCGCGTGTTGGCGGCGGTGCTGCCCGCTGCAGGGCAGCCCTTCTGCTCCTGGACGCTTGCCGGTCGCGCGACGACGGGAGGCGTCCGTTTAACTCTTTACCGAGGTGCGGCCCGCTTTTCCGCGCGCGCGTTCGTGGCCGGTGTCGTCGCTCCGTCGCGGCTCACGGACGTAATCTCTTCAAGCGGCGGCCGCACTGTGTACTAGGGGTTATGAGGGGTTCTTTGCACGATGACGGCGGGATTGCGAGGGAGAAGGGAGGAGGATTTCCCTCGGAGGGAAGACTCGTGTACCTGTAAAGGGAGGCAGGCGACAGCAGAGCCGGGCTGGGCCCAATCTCCGGCAGACGCCAGCGCCATTCGACGAGGCGACCGCGACGCTGACACTGTCAGTGACAAGGTGCGGTCGATACGGTACAGTATTGCACCCCTTGGTGCGCACAACGTAGGATGGACCCAGACGTCGGCGACGTGACTGGTCTGGTACGGTATACCGTGTACTTCAGTGGTTTCCTGTACGTGCAGGGGGCGCTCCGCGATCAGCATTCACTCATGTTGAAGATCACGAAAGGGATACATTAACGGTCCGATCCGATCGCGACGGAGGATCCGGTCCACCTGCGGAAGCCGCCCGGCACGAGTGCTTGCGCGGGGAGACATACTCTACCACGTGTCGTAATGCGCAGACTGAAGCAGGCAGAGAGGTTCCTTTACGCGGTGAGGACGAACGGGCCGACGTTGTCGCCCGTCTCCTTGTTGTGCTTCATGTGCGCGCCGTCGCAGTAGGGGAACTGTCAAGGTCATCACAACCAAGCAGCGTACGTAAGCACCAGAACGCATCACCACACCGACCAGGCAGCAAGCGACTGCTAGACGCACCTTCTTGGACTTCCAGCAGCGGCAGACCGCGCACTTGCCCTTGCCCTTGGTCACGAGCTCCTCGATCTCCTTGACGGGGACCAGGTTGGCGACCTTCTCCTTCTCGAGCTCGATCTTGCGGTTCACGCGCATGGCGCGCGGGTCCTTGGACTTGCCGCCCGAGAAGATGGACACGAGCAGCACGAAGATGGTGAGCAGCAAGGGCGCCAGGTACAGCCATTCCTCCTGCTTGAGCTTGAGGAAGCCCGCAAACGTGCGCGGCAGCGGCAGGTCCTTCAGGTACCGCGGCAGTTGCACCTACAGGATCCAGACGCATGCGTGTGAGTCGATACCATGCACACATACACACATGAACGCAGTAAGCGCTCACCTTGAGGTAGCGGCGGATGACGTCCATTTTGGATACGAGGCGGATGCAGAAATGAAGTGCGGACGGTCTCTTGAGGGGAAGAAGATCGGAGCGAGGGCCCTGGTTACGTGGCGATCGGCGCGGAGATGACGCAGGAGACGACGACGGAGACGCGAAAGAGGTTGTGACGGAGTCGTCGATGGCGGTGGCGGATGATGGAGGGAGGAACGGAGCCGTCGGATTGGATCTGCCCCTCTTGAAAGCCAAGCCAAAGAGATGCGCGCCGCTTGGTCGCAGAGATATGCTGGACCACCAAAAACGGGAAAAACCTCGAGGTTTTTCCGCTGACGGTATATACCGGTTTGCTTGGTAAAATACCGGTGTTTTCGGTACTGTACATGGACCACTAATGACTGGTATTGAAACCACTTCAACATGTGCGCCGATTGGTCGATGGCATCGACTCGATGCTGCTGAGCGCCGACGCCTCGGAGAGTTCGCAGGCGGCTCGCGCACTAACAGCCACCTAGGTAAAACTACGTACTGTAGCTACAAGCAGTTCAGGACGGAGGGTGGGGCGTGTTGTGAAGCCAGTGACGAGCTGCCGACTGCGGCGCATGTCCACGCAGCCCTGCTGCGCTCGGGCACTGGTCTCGGCCACACGACCTCGCAGAGAAGCTCCTGGCGGTGCTTCGCGTGCGTAGTGGTGCCGCAGGTCGGTAGACATACGTGTGTGCAGCTTCTTCTGGGAAGCCATAAGAGGATACTTTTAATCGAGTGGGCGTCGAGGTTCAGAACAGCACCCACCGGTCTGGATGTAAGCCAGCGGCGCAGTTGAGCTCTCGAGCCGAACCCAGCGCCGCAGGGCGTGCCAAAAGTCAGCCGCGATTCTCGTTTTTGTCAAGCTCCTGCCGCGTCGAGGCGAGCCGAGCAGCCTATGCAGAGAGCAGGGTGGAAAGCTCCAAAGACAACCAACCAGCCAATCGACAACAACTAGCACGTGCCGTGCTCGCCATGCGTACGCTCCTGAAAGCGCTCGCCGGGTCCTGTCTACTCGCGGCCAGTCTGGCGAGAGCAGACTGCTCGGCCACGTTCAAGCAGCTCACATGGAAGTGCGGTGGTGTGTGCGATGCGTTCGTCCCGTGCGTCGTGTACGACTTGTCGGACGAGTGTGATGAGTGCACCAATGACGACGGCGAGTGCCAGTACCGGTGCTTACCGGAAGCGTACGACGCCGACGTGGACAGCTTATTTCGATACTTCATCCCGTACAGCACTGCCCAGAGAGAAGACGCGAATGTGGAGAAGTACGAGAACAACGTTAACGACAGCGCCGACACGTTCCCGAGAGCTGACGACCTCGCCTCAATCGCAACAATGGACCTGAAGACGAGCACTACCTCAGTGTACGTGCTGTACGCGCTCATGCTGGAAGGTAGGCTGCTCTTTCACTAATGGTCTGATCGATATTGCACACAGGCACATCATTGGTGGTACGGGGACAAAAACTTTCTGGTGGGAACAGTTGTCACGGTGGAGCTAGCGGACGACCTCGTGGTTGACCAAACCTCGCTCGAGCACGTTGCGTTCTACAGCATCGATATCCAGCCCGTCATAGCCAATCTATCGACGATGATACCGCCGGGCATCAAGCGCTTGTCGTTCCAGAACAATGCCATGACCTCATTTGACGTAAAGCTGGACGAGGAGTTCGCCTCCCTCAATTCGCTGTAAGTCCCCTTCTCGAGGCGCCCGCTGTCGTGTTCCTCACGCTCATGCCATGGCTCAGGACAATCGCCCGCAACGACATCGACACCTTCAACGCTACCCACCTCGCGTTGGAGAGGCTGTAAGTGATCGATCCGCTTGCCAATTGTAATGCATTCTGTTCATCGTCCTTTTTCTCATCGTTGTGGTTTTCAATGCCAGGGGTATCGACTACAACAACATCAAGACTTTTCAAGCGACGATGCCCAATCTGCAGTTCCCTTGCGTCTGGGGACACGTTGTTGCCGCACAAACCAACAAAGAGGCTGTTGTACTGTACGTTCACAGGAACTTGACGCACAATGCGCTCGAGGAGTTCGACGTCGACCTCCCCAATCTCGCGATCCTGTACGTCTTGCGAGAAGTCCATTATTTCCGCTGACACGCGTATTCATATGGGACGGGGTTTTCTATCAGGGACTTGAGCGAGAACGGCTTATCGGTCATCGACGTGGACCTGCCTCCTCGGCTCACGAATCTGTGCGTAGACGCAGTTGTTGCTGGATACCAGTTGTTGCTGGACACCAGCAGTGTCCGACAGATTCATGATTCACTTCGTGGACACGTTCACTCAAATGATGCTTTCCCACTAGGAGCCTGGACAACAACAACTTTACATCGATCCCATCGAGCAACTTCAATCTCAAGCTGCTGAAGAAGTTGTACGTCGCCTTGCGTTGGTTGGTTTGCCCTGCCATCACTCGGTCGCTTGTCTAAAACAACCTTCTGCTGCTCATGATAAAGGAGCCTCTGGAGGAACCCGCTGCAAACACCACAACTTACGGCGACGCAGTTTGAGACCCTCGACCACCTCACGTTGGACGTCACGGACACTTACTTTTCCGGAGTGATCTCTTGCGGCGACCTGGAAGAGCGCCGAACTGAGTCCGGCTTGACCGTATGCATCCTCGACGAGAGCGAAGAGACTGCCCCCACCACCACAACAGCAGCACCAACAACGAACAATACTGGGACGATAGTGGGCCTAGTATCTGGAGCCGTCGTGCTGCTGCTTCTGGCGATCGGAGCTTTTGTCTGGTACCGCCGCCGCGGCGGCAATGCCAGCAAGAGCTCCGCCGGCGGCACCACGACAATTACCTCGAGTCACGACACGAGCCGCGACCCCAGTTCCATACCGCTGGACTTGTGGAGCGACGCGGTGCTGTGTGAGCTGCGACTCGATGCTGACAACATAGTCAATGTGAAGAAGCTCGGGACTGGGTCCTTCGGCGTCGTCTGACTCGTCAAATACTGCAACTCGGAGCTGCTCGCGTCCAAGCGTCTGGTGGATAGGAGCGACGCTAACGACATGTCCGACGGCCACAGCCGACTAGGAGCGTTTGTCAGCGAAATCAAGCTCGTCGCTCGTCTGCAGCATCCCAACATTGTGCGGTTTGTGGGCGTCGCGTGGAAGTACCACAACGATCTGCAGGCGCTGTTCGAGTACATGGAGCTCGGGGATCTGCGTCAGTACCTGGAGACCACAGCACGTTCCCACTCGCACCAGTGGGACGGCGTCAAGTTTCGCCTCGCTACCGACGTCGTCGAAGCGCTCGTGTATGTGCACTCGTTCGCGCCGCCCGTCGTGCACCGCGACATCAAGTCCAGGAACATCCTTCTTGCGGCCGAAGACGGTGCGGTCCGAGCCAAGCTGACCGACTTTGGCACCGCCCGCAGCCAGTCCGACAAGGCAGGCATGACGATGAACATCGGCACGGCCTGGTGGATGGCGCCCGAAGTGCTCGCGGGGAAGCAAGATTACGGCCCGCCCGCCGATATTTACAGCTTCGGGGTGGTGCTGTCCGAGCTTGACACGCACGCGATCCCATACGACGACATCGGACCCAACGGCAGGAATACTGACAAGACGAGGCTACCGCAGGTAGCGATTATTCAGAAGGTGATGGCTGGGACGCTGCGTCCAAGTTTCGGCGCCGAGTGTCCCGAAGCGCTGTGCGAACTTGCGGCGCGGTGCATGGCGCAGGATCCGAGTGATCGGCCGCTGGCTGCTGAGGTGCACTACGCACTGCGCTCGATTCAGCTCTCGGTGTTGGGGCATTGAGAGGCGTGCATACTGCTGATAGGCACAAAGGAAACAACTCGTAGCGCATGCTCCGCACGCCAGTCACTTCAGTTAAGCGAGTTAAGAGAGCGTCAACGTGCCACTTCATCTCTCTCACTGAAGCCGCCCCAAACCCCAAAGGCGATCAGTCAATACGAGGTTGAGCCCACCAAACCGACCAACCAACTACTGGCTGGCGCATACCGACTGACTCACTTCCTCTTCGAAACCTTGGTGTACTTGGAGGACCGCGTGGTGGTCGTGGTGGTCGTGGTCGACGTGGCCGAGCGAGGGGAAGCGCTCGTCTTGGGTTTGGTCGGGACGGTCTCCCCGAGCAGCTTCTTCTCAGCGAACTCGAGCGCCCAGTCGTGGTTGTGCAGGCGGAGGCTCACGCGCTCCTGCTTGTACACCTTGGGCGCGTCGAAACCCATGTTCGGGCCCGCGCCCATGCCCATCTGCATCTGCATGGCCTTGGCGTCGTCGCTCGCTGCATTTTCAGACGGGAAACAAGTTAGATCGATACTGCACAGGGCACAGCTCTGATCTGCATTCAAATTCGCTGTGCGTACCGCTCTTCTCGCCAAGGATGAGCGACAGGAACCCGCGCATGCCGAAGCTCACGAGGAAGTACCACGACACCGACGACACGTACGACACGTCCAGCGTGCTGGAGGTAACAATCACGGCAATAGGCGTCAGTATCCGATCTGGAGTGCTGGTAGATCGAACGAGCCGACGAAGGAACGGTACGCACTTCAGTTCAATGCCGCGCTGCAGCATGAGCTTGAACCTTTGCGTGAGCGAGAACGGCACCTTGGCTGCACGAGCAGGGGGAGATCAATGCATTAGCTGATATGAGAGGGCAGGGTCACACCTGGACAGACAGAGACACGTGAGGGACGCACCGAGCACGAAGCCGCCGAAGAAGTAGCTCATGAGGCCCATCATGACAAAGTTGGACACCATGAAGGTCATGTTGCCCTTCATCATCTCGAGCATGCTGTTCGGGTTCATCATCTGGTTCATGGCGTCGTTCTTGACCTTCTCGCGCAGCGCGCCCTTCATGCCGTGCTTCTTCTGCGACGCCGTGAAGTAGTGCTGCTCACACAAGGTAAACCCAACGGCGACAGCGATCGTTAGACGGCAGCTCTTGTGAGCAGAAGAACCCCACCAAGGGCAACAGGGGGGCTTAGTGGATGCTTCCGCACCTTGCGCATCGCGAACGCGTCGGGCGTGATGAACTTGGAGTTGATGCGCGTCATCTGCGCGCGCTTGACCGTGTTCCTGCGGATATTCATCCCCCGTCCGTCAGCTAACCACTACAAGAAGACCACCCGCTGGCGCGGCGAGCCTGCTGGAGCATAGAAAGCAACACAGTCCGCCACTCACATGGGGCGCAGCTCGTCGACGGCGGCCAGCTTGTCGGCCTTGAGCAGCAGCGTCACGTAGTGGCGTACCATGGCCGAGCAGCCGAAGATGATGACCATGGGAAGCACCACCCAGTCGCGGATGCTCGGGTCCAGGATGATCTCCACCATCGTCAACGCGTCCGTAGGTTGGTAGCTCGCCCTGCCGCCTCCTTCTTCTTCGGTCTCCTAATCCGAAAGGGGGCAGGAACTAAGACGGAAAGGGGGGGGAGCGAGCCACGTCGGTCGCGTTATATTTCCATTTTGAACCAATCAGCACGCATTTAATCCATTATTTATACCCAATCAGAATGCTTTATATAGTTGTACCTTCGCGCAACCTCGCGTTTCCCCCGCACGTTGAAGAGAAGCAGAAGGCAGACAGCGAGAAAGGACGCCATTTGTGAATACACTGAAGTGATACTGTAATGGAGCATCGACGCGGGTACGAGCCGATCGGCGGCGTGGACGGAGGGGAAGGCGCTCGTATATCCACGTTGTCTGCCGCTCTGACGACCAAGTGGACGCGCGTGCGGCTGCTGGGGGTGCTGCTGGTCGTTCTGTTCGCTGCGGGGCTCGTGGCGCTGTCGACGGTGCGCTGGGGCAACGAAAGGAACGCGGTGAGGACGAGCGCAGCGCGGCGCCCGCAGTTCCTCATGCTGGCGCAGCCTGAGCGCCTGGACGACGGCGGGAGCCTCATCGTGTCTTGGGTCGGGGACCCGTCGCCCTTCAAGCTGAGCTTGCGCGACTACGTGACCCTGAGCTGCGGTCCGATGACTGGGGACGGCGACTACCTCATTCGGAAGGATGTAATTGAGGAAGGCGGATCATTGCAGCGCTTCGTCATCTTCCAAGGTAAGAGTTGATAGCGTTAAGTACGTGAATGTGTGTTGGATGTGCGTCTCAATGCTCCCAAATGTGAATTCTGCGGCCAGGTCTGGTCATGATGCGGTGCAACTACACTGCCAAGTACTTCAACTACCGCGCCACGGAGAGCGGCGGCACGTATGCGGTGATCGGTACGCTTGAAGTGGGCATGAGCGAGTCGTTTGCGGCCCCGAAGCACGGTCACTTGAGTTTGACAACGGGGGAGGCGGACATGGCGATCATGTTCAACTCGGCGTCGTCGCGCACACCCAAAGTGCGATACGGAACCAGCGCGGCAGAGCTGGTTTTCAAGGCAGACGGCACGTCAGCAACGTATACTGCGAGCGACATGTGCCAACCGCCAGCCTCAATACTGGCGCAGCACTTCTTCCGCGACCCAGGATATATGCATACCGTCATCATGCGCAATCTGGACCCCGATCGCGTGTACTACTACCAGTACGGCAACGACAACGACGGCTGGAGCAAAGTAGAACGCTTTCGCTCGCGACCGAAGGCATCAAGCAAAAGCGCGAACGTGATTGCGTTCGGAGACCTCGGCGTGTATCCAGCGCCTGCGTCGGAGACGACCGTGAAGAGGATGTATGACGACGTAACGTCGAACGGCCTCGACTCGTTCTTGCTCCACTTTGGAGATATCAGGTACGCTTGATGACGTTTTAACTTCGCGTGGTGCTTGCTGAGGCTCTAAGCTAACTTCGGAGGGTCAAACTGCTATCCGGAGCCTGCTTTCGTGTGAGAACTCACTGGATCTGCTTGACCTGCTTCCGTGTTACTAGCTATGCGTTCGGCGACGGCTCCGTTTGGGATCGGTTCTTCCACCTAATTGAGCCAGTTGCGACCAAAATGTAAGTCCTGTTGATGCATTTGTTGCGGGTTACGCACAGTGTCTTCACGAGTGAGACTGAATTGACGTTCTCTTTCCACCGGGTAGCCCTTACATGGTCAGCGTCGGGAATCGTAAGTCTGCAGCAGATATGCCCTACTTATCATGACCACTGCTGAAAACCCCACGCTGCTACTATTTGACTTGCAGACGAGTACTGCTACACGGCCGGAGGCGAGCGTGATCCGAGCGGAGGCGTCCAGCCATCCGGTGGAAGCTTTAGCCCATCGTGGGGGAACTTTGGGAACGATTCGAACGGCGAATGCGGCGTTCCCATGCATTACCGATGGCATGGTGGGTCATACGCGTCGGGGACACGTCCTGTGCTATTCTGAATGGCATTCTAGATTGACAATTCTGTGTGCTTAGCGCCTGCAACCGGGAACTGGATCTACTGGTACAGCTTCAACTACGGCGGCATTCACGTCGTCCAAATGTCGACGGAGCACGATTTCACACGAGGTTCAGAGCAGTTCGAGTGGCTCGCGCGTGATTTGGCAAGCGTGGATCGGACCGTCACGCCCTGGGTGATTCTTACTGCGCATCGCATGATGGTAACGATGCGACCATCGCATCCCGTCGTGGTGGGCTCGAGTGGCCTAACACCGTTCAAATGCCCTGCAGTATGCGACTCAGCTTGGTAATGAGGGCGAGATGGTCGTTGGGGATCATTTTCGCGCTCATGTCGAAGACCTGCTCTACGAGCATCGCGTCAACTTGGTTCTGGTACGATATACGGCGATCATTCGCGACAACCGGTCAGTGTACCCCGACACCTTGTCTTATCTAACCATTCTACGTTGCATGCACGCCATGATCTGAACACTGCAGGTGGGTCATCAGCATTCTTATGAGCGAACTTGCGCTGTGTACAAGGGGAACTGCGCTCATAACGGCGAAGCACCGGTGCACATGGTGGTTGGTACCGCCGGGTTTCCGCTCAACACGGCGGAGTTCTCCACCAAGTACGGCAACTGGAGCCTGAAGCACGTGAACGAGTACGGCTACCTTCGCATCGCGTCCATGCCTGACTCGATGCACCTGCAGTTCGTGCTCAACAAGGACGGCCAAGTGTATGACGACTTCTCGTTGACCCCATGGCTCTGATTACCGAAGTAGCCGGCGTGAAGAAGGGCTCCCTCCCGCCCACGCGCCAGCTACCAGTGGTGATGGCACACATTGAGAAGGTAATGGCCATTGATTGGCTCGCCTGGCATCCAGCAAATGGGGAACGTTTGAGATTGGTTTGAGATATGCTGCCGAGAAGGTGGGTTTTGACGATCTTTTACTCAGAAGAAATTCGACGGTGCTTACGGCACCTGCTGTTGCGGGTAAGCTTTTCTTGGAATTTGCATGCATGCTCCTGTGCCTCCGAGCTGGTTCGCGTCGCGCTATAATAGCGATCTTTGTGTGCCAAGCGTCACTTGTTACCAGGTATCGGTGATGAACGACGAGCACGACGCGCCAGTTCTCGACCCTGTACGACTGTCGGAGTTGAAGGCCTTGCTGACTTACCGGTATTCGTACGAAGCATGCCGCACTGTGGTGAGCCCTGCGCACTCGTTCGTCTGTGCTTCTGCTAATGGCTAGAGACGACGCGTGCGGCAGATTCAGACGGAACATATCGGTCTGACCGATTGTTCGTGTTGCTCCTGGAAGTTTGATCGTGTAGTAGTCGTGGATACGACGTCCAAGTCCGCCCACGTCCAGGTCAACTCAAGGGTAACGGGCATGATCGATCATCTATTCGTGCTCGACCTCGAAGGAGTGGAGCGCTGTACATCTGCCATCCACGCATACCAGGCTGAACATCAGCTTCCCCTCGTTAACGACACGGACGACGAAGACGACGACGACGAAGAGCGAATTTACGTCATCGTGTCTGGGGTTGGCCGGTTCATCGCTGATCAAGTGGATGTTATGGTTGCGTTCCACTCGGCTGCTATCAATCTTGCACGCGTGAAGCGGGCGATGGAGTGGGTCCTATCGCTGCCAGACATCAGCGGCTTGGAGATCCCAACCGGATACGAAGAGTTCATCGTCGATTCAAAGGTGTGCTCATTCCTCGTCAAGATCGGAGACTTGTTGCACCGTCTTACAGTTATTTGTTTGTAGCAGCAAGCAACGATTCGAGCAATGTCCGCTTGCAATCTACAAGAGTCGGGGGTCGAGAACGAACACATCATCGGCGCGAACCTGTTCTCCTTCTGCGGACCCGTGTGGCTCAACACGACCTGTGTCGTGATGGGGCTAATGCATCTTCGTCAGCGGTTCCCCGGCGTTGGATTCGTCAATCCCTTCTTCAGTCAACTAGCGGACCCGCAGACGAGGGTTTCGGTAGCGAGAAGCTGGGGCGCGTTTGAGAAGAGAGCAGCATTTAAAACCACATGCGGCGTGCTGCATGTGTCAGGCTTCCACTGGACAGCGTTCGCCTATTACCCTTCGGGCAGACCTCGCCGCGTTGAAGGTGACGATGACTTCAAAGGCCGGCCGGTGTGTTTCCTGTACGACTGTAACAAGGCGTTCTACCCAGAGTCGGAGGCACTCGTGTCGGAGCTCTTGGCAGCACAAAGCCAGCATGCGGACGTCGAGTTTGTGCGCGACGGCGTGAAAAAGCTCAGCGACGGCAGCAGCTGCGGCGTTTTCTCTCTCCTCTTCCTCGAGATGCATCTTGATGGCAAATGCGAGTGCTTAGGCGCCGTCGGCGACTGCATCGGGTACTACCGCGTGCGCTACCTGCGTCACGCGCTCGCGATGCTGGCAGCCTGATCTCGAAGAGTATCTGCATCGGCAAGCTGTTGGCTCGATCAGAGCTCTGAGTGAGTGGTGTGTGGATTGTTGGAAGTGCTGATCATTGTGACGGCCTGTGTGTGTGCCCAGGTCGGCCAGATAAATATAGCGCGATCAAGTTGCCCAGCAATCACAGCCAAGCACGAGTCTGCAGTCCCTCGACCTTCTCCAACTTGCATAATGCTGGAGCAGCCGTTGGAGCAGCCACTAGTGATGGAGACCTCACATCCCAGCCAAGATGCCGCCGTCGAGAGCTCGGATCCTTCGTTATCACCGTCGCCATCAACGCTGCCTAGCAATGGAGCAGCACGGAAGCGCCCGCGAAAGCTGACGCCGCTCGAGAAGAAAGAGCGCGATCGACAGCGGAAGAAGGAGCAGGCGCAGCGGCGCCGGCAAGCTGAGCTAGACAAGTGGAGCCAGGCCAAGCTGCTGGAGCAGGCCAAGGGCCACAGCTCAACGTGGCACGCGAATGTGCGACAAGAGGAAGAGCTGCTGCTATTGCGGTTGGACCGAGACGCCGTGGATGCACAGCGAGTCCACCCCGCGGCCGCTGGCTACGCGTTTCAGCTACCAGGAACACCGAACAATCCGCTTGAGTCGGAAACGCGGTCGCCGGTGTTTCTATCGTACTCGCACCCACTATGCCCTCCGTTGGAAGACGCGGCCTCAAACTTCCGGCGACAGATCACAAAGAACGGATCGAGTTCTGGCAGTCGCGTGCTCCGTACAGCAGCAGAGGCAGCGTTCTGGCATCCAGCTTCCCACGGATACGCCATGGCTAGGAACGACGACTGCACGCGCGTGTCGCCCGTGTTCTTCCACTCCGGATTCGCCAAGATCTCCTTGGAGCAAGTCGCCAACGATGCCCGAGAGAGCGCTCAGAGCGCGATCGACGTGGGCGACAGCTCCTCCGAGGAAGAGGAGGGGGCGGGAGCGCGCGAGCGTGTATCAGTGCGACACGGAAAGTGAGCGGCGGCGCCTTCGAGACATTGCCAGTCGCGTTCGTGATATGACGCAGTGCGCCGAGCCTGGTAAGGCGGCGCATCAGCGAGCGCGTTGCTTAATCTGTAAGCAGGCCAGCGAAGTCATGATGGGCTGTCCAGGGTGTTTTGAGTTCTCCAAGACTCGATACCGCGAAGTGGAGACGTCGACACTGGCACAGCGGCTGCGGACGCCCAAGACACGGCAGCAAGAAGCCCAAGACCGCCAGGCGCGGCACAAGTCGCTCTTCCTCCACAAGCAGCTGATCGTGCCACCTTTGCTGTTCCGGAGACACCAGCGCAGTAGCTTAAGCGGCCGCAGCGAAGAAAACAGCAGTGGTGGGCGTGGCTCGACGCCGCATCTATCCAGCGTTGACACCAGAAGAAGCGGAGATACCGAGGTGGAGTATTACATGGGCGTGCTGCCCGACGTCCACGCCATCCGCAAGCACCGAGCCATGTACGCGCCCTTGCTTCGTCGTTGCCAAACATTGATCCCTAATGTTTGTCTTGAACTGTACGCAGCTCGAAGCAGTTTGTGACTCTGCACGTGAAGAACTTGCCCGTCGGGAACGTACGTTTCCTTCTCAGAGTGGCCATCGCAGTTTCATGATCAGCCGACTCGTCACTGACCTCGCTACCTGTGCACACAGATCCTGACGCTGCGCGTGGACGTGGAGACGTCGATTGCGTCCGTGTACGAACTCTTCCGCGCCAACTGCGAGATGCCCAACCGACCCGTCCACCTGCTGCTGCCCACGGCGCGCGGGCTTTTCCACTTGAGCGAGCAGGTCGCAGACGCCACCGACACGCGCATGGGCGTCGTGCGCGGCGATCTGCGCGTCAACGACTTCAATCTGCAGTCGTCCGCCTTGTCCTCGCGCCCGTCATCTTCGCCGTCTCCGTTGACGACGAGGGCGCCGCTCACGACTGGCGGCGAGTTCTTGCTGTTCGCGGTCGCGATCCTCAATGCGAGCAGCACCCCGCAGCTGGTCGCCAACTACATGACGCAGAACTTCCGCCTGACTCGCGACGATCTGCCGGCCAGCACCGATTGCGACCTGCGCCTGACGCTGATTGAAGCGGCAGAGCTTCTACCGGAGTGCGTGGACCGCGACGCATGCCAACTACGGCTTCTGCCACGCGTGCGCGATATGCAGACCTTCGGGCGTGCCGACCGGGAGTTGACAGCCGCCGAGCGCCGCGACGAGCGCGAGCAAATGCTGCGCGCCACGCATCTCGAGGCGAAACTCACGCGGCTCGAGCAAAAGAAGCTGGAGAACAAGCGGAGGAACCGCGGCGCAAGCGACGACGACGATGTGATGGTCTCGAGCAAAGTGCGGCGCGCGCTCGCGTACTTTGAGTTTGCGTGCGAGGGCGGCAGCGCGCAGCAGCGACTCGACAAGCTGTGGCAGCTCGGGCAGCTACTCGAGGAGTGGAAGATTTGCAAGGGCGGGCGGCTGCTGGACGCCGAGCGCAATGCGCTCACGTCCAGGCTCATCCAGCGGTTCCAGGACGCGACCGTCGACGCGTTCGACCGCGTCTTGTCCGGCGACGATGGGAGCAATAGGGCGAGGAACCAAGGCAGCGGCCCGCTCGCCTTCCCAGTCATGTGTCTCGACCGCAGTGACAAGCCGAAGCTTGCGGTGCGACTCGGCACGCGGCTCGGCATATCGGAGCGCGAGGACGTCGAGTTCGGGCTGCTGCTCGCGCTGGACCAGGACTTTGACGCGCTCGACGCGCAGGAGAAGGCGCGAGTGCCCGCAGCGCTGCAGGCGCAGATGAAGCGCGGGTACACGAGCAAGGCATTGATGCGGTTGGAGCAGGACGAAAAGACGAGGAAGCTGAGCGAGGCCGTCGCGCTCGTCGTTGACTGCGAGTGGCGCGCGTCGTCGACGTCGAGCACGTTGATGTTAGTGTCGAGCATCGATTTGCTGCGCCCGCCGTTCCTGCGCGTGCGCTGGCTGCCGCTGGCACGAGCGTACACGCGAGCGCTCCGCGCCGCGGCGTTCCAGTGCGCCAAGCTGGACGAGTTCAACGCCCTCGCGGCGCCGCTCCAGGACCCCAACGCCATCATGAGCAGCGCGCAGCTCGAGGGATGGCGAGTGGACGCTGAGAAGCTGGGCGAGTCGCTCCGAGAGGGCAGCGCGCTGGCGAAGGCGACACAGCGCGTGCTGGGCAAGAAGGGGGCGGCGCTGCTGAAGAAGCGAGCGCTGCAGCGGCGGCAGCAGCAGCGCGACCGCGAGCGGGAGCTCGAGGCGCTGCGGGCGAAGCAGGAGGCGCTCGAACTGCCCAAGGTGAGCGCTGCGCAGACGCTCAAGCGCGCGTTCGTGGCCGACGAAGCGCCCAAGGTGCGCGCGCTGCTGGAGCCCACGCCGGCGGAGAAGCTGGCCGCGCGCGTCGGCGAATTGCTCGGAGCCGTCGGCGCTCGTGCCGCCTGCGCCGCGCGCGCCGCCAAGAAGGACTACGCCGTGCGCGCGCTCTAATACCAACAGCGGGGGGACGACAACCTGACATGGAAGAGTACGTTCATGAGGGGGCGTTTATTTACTGGAACCGAGTCGCGGGGACGGAATTACTGCTGCGAGGACGCGCCGGCGCTGTGGTCGTCGCTGCTGTTGCCGTTGGCGGCAGCGGCAGCGTAGGTCGCCCGCCGCTCGGCGCGGCGCCGATTGAGGAAGTTGACCTCGCTGGTCACCTCCACGGCCCCGTAGATCGTGAAGGCGGCCAGGCCCGTGATGAAGGCCTTGTGCAGCACGTCGGCGACGCGCGAGCCTGTGGAAACCGCCGCGCGATGGGGAGGCATTGCAGTCGCAGGAAGCGCGAGGAAGTCGACGGAAGTCCTTGGTGGCGGCCGAGCGCGTCGGGTGAATCGGTAAATGATGGAGAGGTCTGTGGTCATGAAGCGAAGGGGTACAGGTGCGTACCCCCCTCGCGTTTCTTTGTTTAGAAACGGTTACACTTTCCGTAAAGTGCGCACGCGGTTGAACCTCGCAAAGTACGGTTTACGGCGAGCGATAGTGGGTGAAACCGAACATAGTGGACGATCGGATTTGACGGGGAATACCCCCCCTCCACATTGGAATCCGACCATCATTCCGACTCGCGGTGGTGTGACTGGAGGGGGCGGGCGACCGACACCCCCCAAAGTGAAAAGCGCGAGTGAGAACAAGCGAGCGAACGACTTCCTGTAAACGATGGCTGCTCGCTTCCTGAACCGCATCGCCGGCCTCGGCGTGACCGTCGGCATCGGCGGCTACATCTTCCAGGAGTGCATCTACGACGGTGCGTTGCCCGCTTCTTAAACGGGCGCGTGGTTGCCGAGATATGGACTGACGAATCGATCGATTGACATGGAATGAACGCACGCACGCACAGTGGACGGCGGCCACCGCGCGGTCATCTTCGACCGTAAGGACGGTATCCTGAAGAAGAGCGTGGGCGAGGGCACGCACTTCAAGATCCCGTTCTTCCAGTACCCGACGATTCTGGACGTGCGCTCCAACTACCGCCTGATCAGCTCGCGCACGGGCACCAAGGACCTGCAGATGGTCAACATCTCGCTGCGAGTGCTGTACCACCCGGAGAGCGAGCGCCTGCCGCACATTTTCGCCGAGTACGGCTCGGACTACGCCGAGCGCATCCTGCCGTCGGTCGGCAACGAGGTGCTCAAGTCGGTCGTCGCGCAGTACAACGCCGTCGAGCTGCTCACGTTCCGTGACAAGGTGTCGCAGCACATCTCGACGGAGCTGAACAACCGCGCCAAGCAGTTCTCGCTGTCGCTGGACGACGTGTCCATCACGCACCTCGAGTACGGCCCGGAGTTCACGCGCGCCGTCGAGCAGAAGCAGGTCGCGCAGCAGGACGCCGAGCGCCAGAAGTTCGTCGTCATGCGCTCCGAGCAGGAGCGTCAGGCCGCGATCATCAAGGCCGAGGGTGAGTCGGAGGCCGCGCGCCTCGTCTCGGACGCCATCGCCAAGAGCGGCTCGGGCTTCATTGAGGTGCAGCGCATCGACGCGGCCCGCGAGGTCGCTGAGACGCTCGCCAAGTCGCGCAACGTGACCTACCTGCCCAACCAGGCGGGCGGCAGCGGCGGCGTGCTGCTCGGCCTGAGCCAGTAAGCGCATCCGCCCGGAGCGCGGCGCTAGGTGCTACAGGTTTTGTTTGGCCCGAGTCGGTCGCGGCGTTTTCGCGTAACGGCCTTCAGTATTGCGAGGGGTGGAGGGCGATCTTGTCGTGACGTAGGAGTAGACGGGAGCAATCCGTCTGGTAGGACGCGCATGAGCAAGAGGAACACGCCCATGGGGAAACGTTGGACCTATTCGACTGGTCACTTGCTTTTGTTGGCCGCGTTGGCCCGTTGTTTCACGGATCCCGAGTTGTTTGATGGCGGCAATCTGTCAGGAATGATCTCGTTCATACCCAACATGCGTATGACAGCGTCAAGACGCCGGCAGGAGCTAGAACAGGAGCTCCACCACCGGCATCAACAACATCGTCAAGGCCATCCATCATTCGCAATGAGTTATGCCATCACTCCCATCGTGGGGCTCAGGCAGCTAGGTTACGCACAAGGTTACACTAACCGCATGTACCCCCATTATGTACCCATACCCCAGACGAGTTACTCCGTAACCCCTCGACAAAGTGAGTCACTTTGCCACACTTGCCGTTCGTTGCCCCAAAGCACCTTGCCGAGAAAGGACGACGACCGGCCCCAAGCAACGGACGGGGAAGCGGCGGTGATGCTGGACGAGGACGCGAGCGCGGACCAGATCTGGGCGACGCTCAAGGCGCGGCGCGCGGCGTTGCTGGCCGCGGGCTCCAAGACGGCGCGCGCCAAGGCGCTGGACGCGATGGTGGACTTTCTGGGCGACGTGGCGGCGTCCCGCGGCCGCCTGCTGCACAAGTGGCGCGCCTGGGGCTGGGTGCTGCTGGCGGTCTACCAGGTCGTAGAGAACGAAGTGCAGGACTTTCTGCAGCTCCCCGGCATCCGCCGGGACGCGGAGGGCGGCGCCGCGGTGGTTGGCGCCAAGCGCAAGCGCTCGGGAAAGAGCGCGGCGGCCTCGGCTTCGGCGCCCCGGACCGACTTTTGGACCAAGCTGCTGCTTCAACTCGAGGCGCTGCACTCGGAATCTGCGCCGCCCACGCTGCACCTCGACAGCAACGGGCGTAAACTGCTGGACAAGCTGTTTGCGTACGCGGCGGCTGTGATCAGCCGCGTGCGCTCAAGCGACGCCGCGTTCGAGCGCATCGCCGAGCCCATCGACGCACTGGCATGGCGCACCGTCAACTTTATCGCGCAGTACCGCGTGTACTGCTCGGTGCTGCCGCACAACACGCTGCAGACTGTTCTTGAATTCGCGCTGTCGGCGCTGGACGATGGAGACAGAGACGTGGAAGGCGACGGCGCCGCGACACGCAACGCGCTCGCGCTTCGGGCCCACTTCGTGAGGCTAGCCGTCAAGAACTACCCGTTCGACCTCCAAGACGGATTACCAGTACTCGTGGAGTGTCTAACCGGCTGGTTCCACCTGATCCGGCCGGAGAACGTCTTGAACACCGTGTGGCGCGTGCCTGCATCGGCCAAGGGAGAGACTCTTAACCGCGTCGCGCCCGTTGTACTTGATGCGCTGACTGCCTTGTGCAAGCGCTACCACAGCTGCGTGGGCCCGCTTCTTTTCAGAGATCGGAACCTGTTTGACGTGCTGCACTTCATCCAGCGAACGTGGAAGACGTACAAGTTTGGCTCGCACGGGCCACAGATGGAGTTTATCCTCCAGTTTGCCGAGCTATATCGCTACAACGCCGGCAGCGGGTACAAGGTCCACGGGATGAGCCGCATGGACGTATGCAGGGAGATGGGCGTGTTTGCTCGTGCTTTACTGGATTTCAAGGATCTGATTGACCTCGTCACGTTTCGGAAGCCATCGACGCGCGGATCATCTTTCGGGACCTGGGCTGCTGGTGCGACGGCGTTGGACTTGACCACGCACACAGAAGACACAATCGTGCTTTACCTCACATGTGCCGCCGACGTTGTGTACCTCCACGACCGGCTGGTAACCGAAATTGCAAGCAGAAGTGGTGGTACCAGCCAACCTGTCTCAGGATTGAATCCCTACGACGAGGAGACATCGGAACATGCCCAAGCTCTGCAGATAGCGCTGCTATGGGAGCGGGTAGTCGAGAATGCATACCGAGCGTCTCGCGTCGAGAGCGTGATACTTAGCCGTGGAGCGCAAGCGTTTCTAGTCATCGGCGGAGAAGCTGCAAGCCGAGAGCAAGGAGCTGCTTTGAAGTCGCCGGAGCTCTCCGTCGAAGAAGTGAAGCGTCTAGCAGTGGCGTGGATGATGGTGCTGCTCTCCCTCCTTTGTCGTCACGGAGGATTTTACACCTCAACACGCATTGCGGACGTCATGGTGATTCTCACTGAATTCGGTAGCTGTCTGGTCGCGACCGAGATTCAGCAAGTTCAGTATTATGCGCTGCTCACTCTCATTCAGGTGGCGGACCTGCACTCCAAGAACCAAGAAGTGTGCGGTGATTTGCTGGACGAGGCATGGGCCACCATTTGGACAAACCTCATTCGACCGGAGCTACCGTATGTGCGCGTCACGGGGGAGACAAACTTATGGCAGAAGCATGCAGGTGACGCCGTGCTCGTGCTTCTTAACTACTTCGTAGCTTCGGGACTGGTTCCAGTGAGCGTGATCGAGGCGCATTCAACTACGCTTTGGAATCTGCCAGCTCTGCAGCCAGCCTCCGCGAGAATTCCGGCCGCCGTGCTGCGACGCGGTGGCGCCCCGCAAGTGACCGGGGCATCTGTACCTGCTGTGATACTTTTGACCTCACTGCTGAATGTCTTACAGTTGCCGGAGCAAGCAAATGTGGTGGCGCCGGCAGAAGACGACGGTCGCGATGGCTCAGAGACGAGCGCAGCTACCGTCAGCGATTTAACCACGCCATCGGCAGTGCCCACTCGGGTCGAACTGCTAAGTTGCGTGTTTGAGAACCTGCGCAGCTACGTGTGTCAAGATGATCCAGCTGCGGTGGAGCCTCGTTCGATTGATTCGGAGAAAGACGAGTATATGCCGATGGTGTTCGCATCCGTACTCGGAGCGTTCCGTCGGTGTGGCGAGGCGAAGAATCGGTCGGGTGCGCGTGCCTTTTTGCCGGCGTTCCTCCAGCGACTGGCGTCCCCGCATCAGCTCAAGGCCGAGGTTCCAGCTGCTGAGCTGAGCGGATTCGGCGTTGCGTTCAGCCTTTGTGAAGAAGGGCTCAACTTTTTGACGAATTCCGAAATGTTCGTCGACAAGTTCAGACCAGACGATTTCTCTCCAATGATCAGGGATGCGCTGGCGACGTTTTCGTCGGCTGACAACTCAACAGCACGAGCGGTGAGGCAGTCGAACACGTTCGAGCGCGTGCGTATTCCGTCTGCTCTGAAGTACTCCGTCTTGCCGGCGTCGGTCGCAGTGTCAGGGCAACCTATCGTGGACTCCCCTCGCGTCCACGCAATTTCCATCTCGGATTCGACCAAGGCACAACTGCACAGTGAGCTCACGAACCAGTTCCACATAACGTTCCGTGCACTGTCGACCAAGCTCTCGGCAGCGAAATCGGACCCGGTTCAGCTCACTCGGCTATTGGTGAATCTCCAACGGGTAAGTTCGATGTGGTGTGGTGTAGATCGACAGCGGCATCGCTGGTGTCTCAACCGCTGACGACTTGGTTGTTTATTACTGTGATTCAGGTTGGGCTGATCCTCGCGCTCCTTTTCACCGACCTCGGTGAGCAAAGCGATGCCAACACCAACACACCGCCGCTTCAGTTGATCCCTTTGCTCAAGAGCTTCCTGGAGATCTTCACATCCTACTTCAATCCCGACACCATCGCGCGAGCGAGGCTGGCGCGGTCGACAGCGCCTCTCATCGCGCATATTCTGATCAAGTTCCACTCGTTTATCCTCGCGTTGCAGAGCCCCGACGCGCTGGGAAGTTGCAGCCACCCGTCGTCTGTGCAGCTCAACTTTCGGATCCTGCCCGAGCTTCGCTTGCCGATTCGACAGGTGGTTGCGGCCGTGGAAGAGTGCATGGCGCTAGCGACTGAGGCGGCGCGGTCTGGCAAGGATGCTGGTGATTTGAGTGGCCCCACTTCCATCAGCTTTACTCAGATGCCTCGTGCGAGTGCTGTCGCGATCCCGGCCATTGGAGCGAAGGCTGACCCCATGGACGTCGAGTACGTCCAACATGGGTTTTCTGTTGCAAGCGGTGGTGTCGAGTGTTTATATACTGATCACCAGTGTGCTCTGGGTTTGTCCAGGACGAACGCGACTGACAAGAGCGAGCTCCTGCTGAGTGATGCGGTGCAGATGACGATCAACCTGTGGTGCTTCCGCGTTGTTCTTCTACTCAAGAAGGAGGCGGGTGCTGAAGTCGTGAAGCGATACGTGGGCGACTTGCAGTTTTCACCCGACTTCCTCCTAGCCGTCGCTGTCGTCGCTGCTGGTGTGCCGGTTGTCGACAGCCTCGACGTGTTCGTGCGGCTTGTAAACCACGGCGTCAACGAAGCAGCCGGAGACAGCAAGAAAATGCAGTGGCACCACAGCTTCAGCGGGGCGTTTTATGTGTCGCAGGTGCTGACTGCGCTCTCGCTGGCGGGTCAGGCACACGAGAAGCGCAAGGCGATACACCACGAAGAGATGCCAGCTTCTCTGTCGAAGTGCGCGCAGCAGTTTCTGGAGCTCAGCTTCTCTCATCCGTTGCGGCTTCACGTCCCGCACCTGCGTGCGGCCGAGGTCAAGTGCCTCGAAGTGTTCTTCCGGTTGAACTCGGACGCGTTCCCGGATTTCGAAAGCGCGCCGCTGGACGGTGTCATCGACGCCTCCTTGCTCGTCCGCGTTGAGTCTGCTCGAGCGCTCCAGACTCTACTGTACATGTTTCCGGATGGCCAGTCCAGCATCTGCGGAGAGATCTCGAACCGATTGAATGGGGGCAAGCCTGCCGACGCGCGAGCCAAGGTCCGAGCGCAGAACAAGTCGGCGGATATGTGCCGTACAGACTCGCTGTGCTGGTACATATGTGCGGCCTCGTTCGAAGACGTCGTTCCCGATGCGTTGTTCTTCTACTTGCGAGTGGCAGCAGACGAGCGCCGTGCAATGTCGCCGTTGACGGTGCATTCGTGGGCCCGTGCGCTCGCAGACGCGTACGACTACCCGAGCGTGCGCGCCCTGGTCGACGACCACTTTGGCTTCTTATGGTGGAGATTTGTTTCTGGCCGACGAGCGATGGCGGAACGCGCGGCGGCGAAAGATCAGCATGATGCTGAACCACTCTCGATGAAGGATCTGGTCGAGACGTTTCCAGTTGGTGTGCTGTTGGGCCAGCAACAGCAACTGGACTATCGCGGGCGGCTACAACTTTTCATCGAGAAGATGGACGAGATCTTCCCGTTGAGCGTGCTTGCCAACTCAATCGATGAGCCTGGACAATCGGACGAACGCAGAAGCTTTGCGTTGGCTCACGAGTTTGCACAGATGATTGGCGAGATGCGAGAAACGATCTCGGCTATGCTGTTGCTGTCCGCCGTGAACGACAACATCGCGTCGGATCTCGTGGCGTTCTCGTTCACCTTCCAAGCTTCGGGTCTGAAGGATCTCCAGAGTATTGCTGAAGTGCAGTTCGCCATGGCAGACAAGATGGGGATTGCCGGCAGTCTGTCCATATCCAACTACGCGCACGTTGCAACCAAGCTTGCGTCGTTTGCGGTGTTAGGGTTGACAGATCCACGCTGGATCCCATGGAGCCAACATCACATCCCGGATGACGGAGGGGCGGGCGAAGACGAAGACGGTGAAAGCTTGTTTCTGGAAGGCGGGGCCTTGTGGGCACAGTCGATGCTGCGCATGAAGCAGAAGTTCCAACTGTCTAGCTGGCAGCAAAACGACTTAGCCAAGCTGCTTACCCGGTTCTACGTCATACTACTTCGATCCAGACACTTTGGGCCGCGTGCTGAACGTGCCGTCGACTGCTTCCAGTACTTTGTGCGCGAAATCCAAGCCCAGCTTGTTGGAAACGCGGTCCTGCAGCGGCTGGTGCTGGTGATTTGCTTTCAGGCGATCAAACAACTCACAGCGTGGCCGCGGAAGAGGATCGCACGGACCCTCACGTTTCTCGTTCGGGAGCTCTGCGAGTTGTTCATGAAGACCCCGGACTCCTTCGGCAAGTATTTCTCGCTTGTTGTTGAAGAAATTGGAGACATCCTCATGTGCTGCGGAGGAAGCAACGTCTCTGGGGTGGCGCGAAGCGAGTCGGCGCGAGGTACAGCTCTCTATCTCGACGAAGACAACCAGGGGCACTTGGAGTGGGTCGTGTTTGCCATCTGCAACGATATGGGGAGCTTGGGCAAGTTTGCGTCCGACGTGAACGCTGTGCCCAAGGGGGTGAGCGCATGCCTCGACAAGTTGAATTCGCTCATTGATGCGAGTCGCGACTCGTCTGCAGGGGTCGATCACGATTCGATGAAAGTGGCGAACGACATGGGTAGCACGTCACTCAGTTCGCAGCCCTCGTCAGCGCGCTCGAGCGAATATGTCAAGAAGTTTATCGAGGCCGAGACCAAGAGCGACACCAAGTTCTACAACCCACGTCGCGCCTTGGATTCGTTTGGGCACAACGCACCTGCTTTGAACTCGCGAGGCCAGGTACGCGCGACAGCATCGCCAACTCAAGGTACGCGTCCGTCTCAACAGCGGCAGTCAGGAGCGATCGTTCGACTGTCGAAGCTCTCGAAGAGTATCCAAAGCTTGCGGCAATCTGGTCGGCCGCATGATCTCAACGAGCTTATGCACACGGCGGGGAAACTCGCTCATGTGCTGCTGTACCTCAGTCTGACAGGGCTCGATCACACGGCTGGCGGAAGGCATGATGACGTCGTCGTTGGCATCGCCAACGTGCTAGGCGACGTTGGAGCGCTAGACTCGTATGAGTTCGACTTGAGTCCCGGCGCCGACGTCGAAGAGCTGTCGCGTTTGTTCAAACGCCGTTTTCAACGTGGCGCACTCGGCGAAATGATGCCTGCCCTCCTCCCGGCTATGCATGAGCAACTCCTCGCCTGCTTGTGCTCGCTCGTGTTTGAACGCAAAGTGGCTGACGCCGACGTCATCAGCGAAGCCCTCGCCACTTTGCGAAGTATACTGAGCACTGAGGCAGGCAGATGGGCTTCTTCGCAGTGCAAGGACAAGGAGCTGAAGCAGTTTCTCAAGGACTTTAATGACTCTGCGGGCGCGGATTGGTCCTCGTCCCTTGAAGAATTTCTGAAGAGTGCGCCTCAAGACCGAAGGCCCGCATCGTCGCACCGCACGCCACTTTCTGACCTGTGGAGACAGGGTGATACGCTTGGTTTCCAGACATGGATTCGCGCAATATCTGCGTCGTTGGCAGACGAGACACCAGATTCGTTGCTGCGCGCGTGCAGCAACCTCGTGGCTATACGAGCAGACATCGCCATGTTTGTGTTTCCTTTCCTGTTATGGACGATCTTGTCGACCGACCAGGACTCCGCGAAGACGCCGGCGGAGCAGCAGGCGCTGGAACGCAAAAAACAGGCTCGAGTGGTCATCAACGAAGGCATCCGGTGGATTCTGAAACAGGCGGGCGGCACTGGTGACCTCGACGAGAGTTGGCAAGACGCTGATGTGCTGGCGACGAATCCTCCGCCCGCAGAAGTTGTGCAGACGATCATCCACACAATCAACTTCCTGCGAGAGACAGAGAAGGCCAAGTTTATGACTCCCCGAGCAAAGGAGGCAAAAGGAAGCACGGGAGGGAGCTCAAGACTGCGCCAGAGCTGCGCATACGGCTGCATGGTTGACACAGATCTCCTGGATGTTGCTCGTGCCGCTGTCAGCGTCAAGATGCCGTTCTCTGCGATGCAGTATGTCGAGATGTGGATCGAGCATACCCACGGCGGGATGTTGCCGCTCTCCCACCAGGCGCTTGATGGTGACACTTCCAGCGACAGCATCCGACGGATTTTGGTCGACGCGTACAAGTACGACAGCAACATTGACGGCATCTACGGCGTCAGCGACGGACGAACGTTCGACTCGCAGCTCGTCACCTACACCCAAGAGAGCAACTACGCCAGTACGCTCCCGCTCTATGACGTGACGTTGCAGTTCCCAGACGTTCATCGTTTACGGGCGGGTGGCGCTGGGGCTCATGCGACGGAAGGCATGCTGCTCTCGCTTCAAAAGCTAGGGTACAACCACCTACTGGAGGGCTACATGAACGCGGTCTTGTCACTTCCCATCCAGCGGGGTAAGCGAGCGCCGGCCTCGATCGACGAGTACAAATACGAGCGCGCGTGGAAGAACATGCAGTGGAACGCGGTCATGACAGACAATGCGCCTCTCGATCCATCTGGACGCGATCGCCAACCAGTGTACTCGCAACACCGCGTGCTGTTCCAGTCGCTAAAGGCGATGGCGCACCGCGACTTTTGCGGTCTGAACGAAGTCACGTCAATCGCCAAGACGCGCATTCTCCAGTCTCTGCAGATCAGTCTTGGCGGTTTCGAGGCCACCCAGGAGTCCTACCGAGCGCTGGCATGCTTGCAGTCCATCCGCGAAATTGAAGAAGTTGTTGAGGCGATGGACGGCAGCCAACACCACGGACTCTACGCAGGATCAGACCGCGATGGGCCACGGACGGGGTTCTCGATGGCGAGCACCTTGCCGTCCAGAGGCAGCTCGCAAGCGCGTGTGTTCGACTTGGGGAAGTTCCTGGAGTCGTGGCAGAACCGACACGCTCAGATCCACAAGGACTTTGACACGATTGAGAACTTGCTGGCAGTCGAGGAAGTGCTCATGAAGACCGCCGACCCGTCAAGCAACGCGGCAAACGCGCTGTCGAAACTGTACTTGTCGCTTGCAGCTCGTAGTCGAAAGGCAAATCGCGTCGCGGTCGCCTACAGCGCGCTGATGCGACTGGAGTCGCTACAGGACCGGAACCAGCTGAGCGTGTTTGACCGACTGCAGTGGAAGATGCAGCGCGCGAAGCTCTTGTGGAGCCAACAGGAGGGGCGCAGCGCGATTTGGACCGCCAAGCAAGTGAGCGCGGAAATCAGTGGGTACTTGAATCAGCCGCTCACGCCGACCGAGCAAACAGACTTGCTCCTTCTCCACGTCGGCGTGTTAACTGTCACGGGCAAGTGGGTGGCCGCACAGCGGTCCGAAAGCTCTCAAGTGATCATCGACGACTATTTCAAGCGAGCAACAAGGATCGTTGAGGGCATGGAGGCTACAGCTATCGCTGACCGCATCGGAAGAGCCGCGAAGGCGCACCTGGCGCTGGCCGAGTACATGGGCGAAATGTATCACCAGGTGAACGCACGAGTCACGTCTCGCGAGTGGGTAGCGGGCAAGAAGGTGGCGGAAGCGCGGGCTCGCGAGCTGGCGGCGTGTAAAGCCATGCGGCGAGAGCTTCAAGACGCCAACCGCCAACACATCATGGGGCTGGAGCGGGAGGTCGCGTATGACAAGGAAGAGCGTGCGAGTGTCGAGAACTCGGTGGAGCAGTTTCTGACCGGAGCTCTCGCGAACTATGGCAAGGGCTTGGCGCTTTCAAGTAAGGCAGAGCTCGCGACGGTGTTCAAGGTGTTGTCGCTCTGGTTCGGGAATCACTCAAACGCCGCCGTGGATACTGCCATGAAGACGGTAATTGGCAAGGTACCATCCTACAAGTTTGTGCCCCTGTCGTATCAGATCATTTCACGAATTGGAAGCGGGGGCGGGGCCGCTACAACGGGTGAGAGCGCGCCTGGGATGTATCAAGACGCATTGAGCGAACTGGTGCTCAAGTTGTGCCAACAGCACCCTCACCACGCGTTGATCCAGCTCATCGCGCTCAAAAACGGTGGCGACGTGGCCGGCAAGAATGCGCGTGCGTTCCGCACCAATGTTGGCGATGCCAAGTCCCTGAAAGCCACGGAGTACCTGGACGTGCTGCGCAAGACGGAGCTGGGCGAGCTTCTCGAAGCACAGGACGGGCTGGCGAACCTGTACATCCAGCTTGCGCTCTTTGACACGACCGAGTACCAGAACAAGGGCATCAAGAAGATCCGACTCGTCGACGTGCCGGTGATGACGACTGCTGGCGGTCGTATGAGTAGCCGGGACCGGTTCCCGAACTTTGACCAGTGCTTCCGCGATCTCAGTCGCCGTGGTGGCAATCGCGAGTTTGTTCCGGCGGTGATCACGCTGTCGATCGCGCCACGCGCCGACTTGGATTACTCGCGCGTCGTGCGCGTCCACTCGTTCGCGCCGACATTTTCTATCACGGACAGCGGCATCCATCGGCCTAAGATCTTGTACTGCTGCGGCTCGAACGGCCTGCGCTTCAAGCAGCTCGTCAAAGGACTGGACGACACGCGGCAGGACCTCGTGATTGAGCAAGTGTTTGAAGCGGTCAACCACTTCTTGAAGGAGAATGAGCAGACACGCCAGCGCAACTTGAGGCTGGTGACGTATCGCGTCGTGCCGCTTTCGCCCGCGGCCGGAGTGCTCGAGTGGGTCGACAAGACGATGCCCTTCGGCGCGTACCTGACGTCGCGCCCGTCCAAGCGGAACGGCGCGCACGAGCGGTATCACCCGCAAGAGTGGCGCCACCCGATGTGCCGCCAGCACCTCAAGGCCGCCACGACCGCCGCAACCAAGTTCCAGGCGTATTCAGAGATCGAGGCCAACTTCACGCCCGTGTTCCACCACTTCTTCCTGGAGAAGTTCCCGGACCCGGCGACTTGGTACTCGCGGCGACTCGCCTACGTGCGCAGCGTGGCGGTCACGTCCATCGTCGGCTACATCCTCGGCATCGGCGACCGGCACGCGCAGAACATTCTTATCCACGAGGAGACTGCCGAGTTCGTGCACATTGACTTCGGCGTCGTGTTCGACCAGGGTATGGCGCTGTTCACGCCTGAGACGGTGCCCTTCCGACTCACGCGGGACATGGTGGACGGCATGGGCGTCTCGGGCTGCGACGGCGTGTTTTCGCGCTGTTGCGAGGCCACGCTGCAGCTGCTGCGCGCCAAGAGCGCGTCCGTTGTGACGATCCTCGAGGTGTTCGTGCACGACCCGCTCTACCGGTGGATGCTGTCGCCGCTCAAGGCGCTGCGCATCCAGAAGGACGACGCGGCGGCCGCGACCGGCGCCGGCGACGCCGCTGCGACGACCAGCGCAGCAGACGAGGAAGAGGACGACGCTTCGAACGACGCGGCGGCCAGAGCGCTGCTGCGGGTCAAGCAGAAGCTCGAGGGCTTCGAGGACCCCAACGGCAACGCGCTCAGCATCGAAGGACAGGTCAAACACCTCATCTCGGAGGCGCAGAACCCGCGCAACCTGTGCCGCCTCTTCCCTGGGTGGGCCCCGTGGCTGTGAGGCGTCATCTACTGTAGCGTCATCGGTGTGGCAAGGGTGGTGCGTGTCTGGAGCGGGTATAACGCATTGAAGCTCTTCGTATCAAGGTAAAAAACCAATTAAAATAGATTGGCAGAATGCGCTTGACGCGAATCTTGCGAGGATGGACCCAACTCGACATATTCCACACCTTTTCAATTCGCTTTAACGTGTGCGTATTATGTATTTGCAGCATATATAACTTTAATCTGACCTATTTAATTCGGAATGAACGCTTCGATGTGCATCAATTCTTGTATGCGAAGTGTCATAATCACGTAGCCCGATGTCTTCATCTTCGTATTCCGCGTCTATATCTTTTCGACGGATTTCAATTTCCACCAAAACCATCGAATCTCGCGACTGTACCCATAACAATCGCCAGCGAGAAACGCGGCCACTCCAGTCCAAAGCGATGACCGCCCAGCATGGAGACGTGCGCTTCCTTCTCCACCCAGAGAAGCTCCGCAGTACTGTGTCTCATACAGTAGTGAACGCCCCGGTGCTCAACAGCAGCAGCGTCTCGGTCCGCCCCGTCAATGGGCAACGAGCAGAGCGCGCCGTTGCACGCGCGCGCCGCCGCCATGCACCCGATGCAGATGGTCGCCGTCAAGTCATCATCTTCGCACCACCAGTCCAACAGCAAGAAGAAGAAGAGCAGCAGCACCAGCAGCAGCAGCAGGGATGCACCGCGGCCGCACCACCGGTCCAGCATGTCGTCGTCCTCGTCCTCGAACTCGGGGCGGCTCAGCGCGAGCTCCAGCACGCTGTCGTTCGACCTGTCGTCGCGCCGCGGCTCGATCGAGTACCAGCGCAAGGCGTCCAACGCGTCCATGATCTCAGTGGGCTCGCGCTCAAGTGAGAGCCTCAGCGGACGCCTGCCGCGCGCGGTGCGGGAGGAGTCGGCGCTGGACGTCGCGCAGTCCGAGGAGGACGCCGGGCCGGACGACCGGGCGCGCGCGCCGAGGCTGAAACCCATGCCCAACCGCTACGAGACGATCGGTACGGTGAACTGTCAGGATGGAGGCGCGTCAACTCGGTCGCTGACGAATTGCCTGGTGTTTTGTGGTGCTGGAACGCGACAGAACAAGTCCAGCGCGACCTCAGGTGCGGTATATGAGCGGGTCAAAGCTTGGAGGGGGTGGTACTCACTCGCGTTTGGACGATTCGTTGTGGATCGAGCGACAGGATGGCCGGACTCAAGACATCCAAGCTCGTCGTGGCCGTACGTTTGCGACGTGCACGTTGATCGTTGAGGTATGGCTGCGTGACTGACTGCGGTGATGGATTTGGACGGATGACCAACGAGCAGGTCGACTACACCAAGTCGAACCGAGTACGTCGGCGTCTTTTTGGCCTTGAAAACACTTGGACTCGCTAACGGATGGTAATGCTGGCTATCGAGTGCAGTGGTGCGGCGAAAAAACCTTTGGCGGGCGCAGCCTGCATGAGATCGACCCCACCGGCGCGTTGCTCAACCCGTACGAGGTCGGTACCACGTCCTTCGCTCTCCCTGTTGGATCAATGATCACTCCTTTGACGTTGTCCGTTAAAACAGAGCGCCATCTTCACGATCGGGCGCGTGCTCGAGGTGTTCAGTCCTTTGGCCGACGCGGTAATCCCGGCGTTTGGCTTCGGCGACGCGGCGACCAAGGGCGACGGGTGCTTCCCGCTCTTCTCGACCGACCTTGGCGGGTGCACGGGCCTCAGCGACGTGCTCGAGCGCTACCGCGAAGTCACGCCGACGCTCAGGCTGTCCGGGCCGAGGAACTTTGCGCCGGCGATCCGCGCGACCGTCGACATTGCGCGAGGGCAGCCGAGCCTGCACCATCACGTGCTCGTGATCATCACGAGTGGGGTCCCAGCGAACGAGGACGCGACGCGTGCCGCCGTCGTCGAGGCCGCCAATTGGCCCATTTGTAAGTTCCGACCTGAAGAGCGGATATATGTGTTCATTGGCAACGCATACTAATTGTACGATGCGACTCCTTCGGATCAAATCACGCAGCAATCGTCGTTGTTGGCGTCGGCGACGGTCCGTGGGACGCGCTCGAGTCGGTCGAAGGCGACAGTCTGGCTGTCCAGCGAGCGGCGGCGCCCAACTTCCAGTTCGTGGACTTTTACTCGGTGACGCAGCGGAACGGACGCGGTCCGGAGGCAGGCCTCGCCGTGGCGGCGCTCGCCAAGATCCCAGGCAAGTTAAGACCCCGTTCAGATATTGTCTCGTGGTGGCTTGGTTGTGATCGCTTGCGCATTGACGGTTCAGCTGACCGCATTGTGTGTTATGACCGCCTGACTGCCCCGTGATCGACCTGGATCCTCAAACCAGACCAAACAAAGGCGGCACAAAGACTCGGACTGACGGCCACAGCCTACTGACGGCGTGGGGTCTGTGTGTGTGATGTGTGACGCCTCGCTCTCCAGTACATCGTGTTCGCGAACTATTAGTGGTAGTTAATTCGGGCAACCAACTCGAGCGTTCATCGAAACCTGCTAGTGGCGATTCGTCCATGTTAGACGCTACCATGTACTGAATGACGAGGCAGGCAATGCTGACGCGGCCAGTTGTCCCCGTGCTGCTGGCTCCCCACGCAAGCGCATTCTTCAGAGCGGATTGGTTCGCGTCAGCGGTGTTAACAGCGCCATTGCGACGATACTGTACAGGCTCGCACAGCCGATCTCACGGGATTTGACACGCATCAGGTCGGCGGGGATGCTGCTGTCAAGACCCGCACGGGCAGATCTGTCGTGCTGGTTGTGTATCCCAGCTCGCTTGCGACTGCGACTGCGACTGCGACTGCGACTGTCCCCGACTTGTTTTGCTCGCGGCCCTCGTCTTGATGTGCTCACGGCCGCCGACTCGATTTGCTTGAGCGTAATCTGCCGGATCCCACCCGGTCTTGGACCGTCTACCGTCCGACCCGTCCGACGCCTTTATGGGCTGTGATGAAGAGCGCGTCGGCTCCGGCTCGAGGTCGAGGCTTCGTCGAAGCTGGAGACGCGTGAGTGGTCGGCTGGTCTGGCTGATGCCGGGACACGACCTCCTTGTTGATGTCGCTGCAGCAGGGGGTTGTTGGGTGGAGTCACCCGTACGAGCGCGCTTTACTTGGTCGGTGGTATCTTCTCAGCGTCCGCGTTTGGATCGCCTTTTCGGAACACTCACGTGAGGCGCGGAGCTGCGCAGCGGCTTGCCCACTGTCGGCGGCAAGCACGGAGGGGAGATGTCGGCGCTGGTCCGCGACGTGGGCTCCTCCGCATCGCCGATGTCTTCGTCGATGTCGAGGAGGAACAGATGCACACAGCGTGGAAAGAAGTAGCGCGGTTTTCTCTCGAAGCGGCCGTGCTTTAGACAGTAGTAGATATGGTAGAGCGCCTTGTCGATGGCGGCGCCACACGCTTCAGGCTGGAGCCTTCGCAGGCTCACACGATCGGCAACCAGTCGCGCGCCAAAGCGATATCGATCGCACGGCTCGCACAGACACCACCGACAGTCCATTTTGATGAGTTCGCGGTCGATCGAAGGGTGAAGCACCGTGGAAAACAAAGCTCCGAGGACGGTATCGAGCGAGTAAAATAGCAGCGGGAAGTTGAATCGCGCCCGCATGCACAACCGAGGTCGCGATGGATGCCCGCCAACGTCGGATACGTCCGTCAAATGCTGGCGTTCCGTGCGACCCCGCCACCTCGCGCAGTACCCACGCGCGCGGTTCCGGGCATCTAGCTGGTCGAGCTCGAGGACTTGTCGCCGCTTCAACCTGCAAATGCGCGTCCACGTACGTGGTCAGGGCGGGACACAGCCGGGGCGCTACGGACTCGACTGCGGGTCTCATTCCACTCCGATGGCATTGCTGCCGGGATTGGGTCGTCGGTGCATTGGAGCGCGCGATGATGGTGCTTCCGATGCACCGTTGTTGAGCATGGTATTCCTTGAGATCTCGCAGCTGCAGGTCATGTTGCAGTGGTGGTGAGTGCAGCGACGATGGGTGGAAGGAGCTGCTTGCTTTGCGAGCGAGGGATGGAGGTCGTAGGCCAGCCCACGAGCGTGAGCTGCCTCGACCCGAGCAGCAGCAGCAGCAGATGCACTGCATTTTGTGGCTCACAATTCAATTCACCGCCTGCCGCTGAAAACAGTCAACCGCTCGCTGACAAACCATCCTCAACCCTGTCCAGGCAAGACAAGCATGGCGTCCCAGAACGAAACGAGCACCTCTGTTGCCTCGGAGACCAACGTCGTCGTCGCGTCCAAGATCGACCTGGCCAACCTGGTGCTCGACCCAAAGTCCGCGCCGCCGTTCGAGCATCCGGAGCTCGCGCCCGTCTTCCCCACCGAGACCTACAAGCCGCTCGAAGTGGTCCCGTACGAAGACCGTGCGCTCAA